>NNCF01141619.1:64040-83380 GCA_002313205.1 Laupala kohalensis
CGACGTAACATGATTAATCTGTTACCTGGCGGTGAGGTTCACCGCAATCTAAGAGATTTCTATGTTTGTGAACCAGAAATGGAAAATGCTACCCAAATAAAGTACTTCCTATGGGAGTCGCCTCAGATGAGGAATCTAGTCTCTAAGAGACCACCTCAGAGGTCTTTGGGTTTCACAAGTTGAATGAGAATGAATGACGGACCCGAGAAGCGAACGGGATGGCGCAGTCGGCAAGCGCATGAGCGCGTAGAGCTCAAGGTTCCGGGTTCGAATCCCGGTCCCGTCTACCATTTTCATTCGACGTAACATGATTAATCTGTTACCTGGCGGTGAGGTTCACCGCAATCTAAGAGATTTCTATGTTCCATACTATAGTGGACGATGTTGTTCTCTTAATGGTACTTAGAAACTCTGTCCAGGAGGTGGATCTAGATTCTCTTATGGTTCTGCGCGCTTTTGCTCGAGCAATCCGATATGCGATGAGATGGACCACCCTTAAATTTCCGCAATGCACTTCACCTTTCCTGAATAGTTGACCGACATGCCTCGTTCCATCAGGGGACATGAGGTCTTCGCGGAAACATAGATGTTTTCGGAATGAATTCTTCAGCGGCGTGATGAACCATCTGGGTCAGATGGTCGTCCCTCTGTTGGACACTTCCCGTTTCTCTGAAGACAGCCAGAGAACGGTAGTGTCCAGTTAGCATTTCTGAGAATCCATTTCTGTGGCTTGCATTCGGAAACAGTCGCACGTTCCTGTAAGAACAACCAGATTTGATGATGGTCGCTACTACGCAGATCATCTTCTACCTTCCATTGGTGGATATCACCAATTTCAGGAGGGTAAATTGACAGGTATATAGCAGTCCACAACCCCGTGGCAAACGCAAAGTTGGTCATCTCCCCGGTGTTCATTAGACATAAATCTTCACGCTCAAAAGGATAATTCAGCAGTCGACCCCTTGGAAAATCGCTGGATGAACCCCACAGTACACCGTGGGCGTTGAAATCTCCAAGGAGGAGGAATGGTCGAGGGATCTGGTGAATTAGATCTCTGAGGAAAGTCTCCGAGAAATCTCGTGTTGGAGGAAGATAGATTGAACACACGGTCATAGTTGGTATGCTCTGAATTGTGACTGCTATAGCCTGGATTTGAGTTTTTAGGAGAACAGGTGAGCAGATAATAGTGTTTCTAACAAACACGGCAACTCCACCTCTTGTTTGATCTACCATGGTGTCGTCATACTGAAGCTGCTGTATCCTCGCAGAGAGGGAGAGTGTTCTGGTAAATGGTGTGTTTCTTGCAGGCAAATGCAGATCGGATTGCGACGCGCTAAGAGCTGTAACTCTTCACGTTGAGTTCTATAGCTATTAAGTATGGCTCTGTAGTATGGAAGCCATTACTATTTTGAACCTCCTGGGTCGGGTTCCTGAATGTACATTTCTTCGTCACCGTCGGACGATGCACAATCCGACTCCGAGAAGGTAAGTACAGAGACGTTCTTTTTACGTCTTTGCGACTTCTTGGATGTTGTTATGTTTGTTTTGAAGAAATCGTTAAGTTTCATTGGTTTAACCTTGGAACTCTGCTTTGTCATTGCCTGTTTCTTAGTACTTGCTGGGACACGTGTCACACTGTTAGATGTTTTCAGTGAAGATTGACGGGTTGTAGATGCAGCTTTGGGTTTAACAGGAACAGCTTGAACATCTTTTATCCCACATTTGCACTGGCATGAGCACGACATTGTCGTAGTCACGTTAGTAAAATCGGCATGAACGGGAACGTTCTTCTTTACTACCGGAGTCTTTGCTGTGGTGGAGTAACTGGTAGAAATTACAGGGAGTAAAACCCAGTATTTCTTCCGCGTATCACCGTACGGGATCGTCTCCGTAGTTTTGATCTCCTGCACTTTTTCTTGCATTAAATGCGGCGCACTCCATGCTATACACCGGGTGGCTGCCTGTGCAATTAATGAACTTTGCAGGCCCTGGGCATGAAACGCCGAGTTTGTGTGCCTCCTTCCCGCATGTATCCCGGCCCTTACAGGATGTTGTTGTATGTTCAAATCTCTGGCATTTGAAACACTTCGGAGAAATTGGAATGAAGGGACGCAGGATAAGTCATCCAGCTTTTAGATCTTTCTGAAGCTGAGGACAGTCAAAAGTCACGATGAAGGAACTGGTCTTCTGCAGAACATCATTAACCTTCATCATGATTTGACTAACCTCAACCATGTGGGTAGCCTCCCATTCTGCAACAAGCTCGTCAGTTGCCATATCCATAATGCCCTGCAACTTACGACTTCCATGCTGCGATTAAGCGCAGCATGGAGCTCGCACTTCACAGGGAACTTCCCAACAAAGTACATTTCAAAAGTGTCAACGCTTGCTTGTTGGTTTTATTTTCCAACAGAATTGACCCATTACGGAACCTTTTGATTGACTTGAGCGTTCCAACTAATCCCTGTAAACCTTTGTAAATATAGAACGGGAATACTTTTTCAAGTGTTCCGTTTATAGGTGTCATTACGAGGAAAACATTGTCGTGAGAAATGTTCTGTTTCTTATACGTTTTTGTTTCTGAAGCGGGAGGGCTGTGTACCCTCGGTCACTTCGAAGACACTCGGGAGGAATACTCACCTTGCGGCACACACAAAGAGCAGAAATTTGTTAAATTATGCAATTCTCTATTTGTTTATTACAATACAGCACGTAAATTTTGTCATTAGCTATTTCTGATTACAGAACTTTTGAATATTGTATTATTTTGACATAAGCACATTCATAGGAACGGCTACAAAATTAGCGCGTGACATACCTTGAGCAAGATAAAGGTTTTGAAATGATTTCACTTTTTTCATTTTTTACTTTGACTTTACTTTGCAGGCTACGAATTTATATGATCCTGAATAAAAAAACTCGTTATATTCCGTAAGCATCGCAAAAATTAGATTCAAAATATACGGAACTAATTATTACGAATAATGTTATGTAGACAAAATTGAATAAAACTTTTCTCTCATTCCGAATGGGATCGAACTCTCGACCTTCTTGTATTCACTATCCCACGTTACCTCTACACTACGGGAGACATAACGTAGTAGTGTAAGATGAAATAGTATTTTTAAAGGCTATGTCAATTACCATATATTTCATCATATGTTTTATTGGGTTACAAGAGCGCGTATTTAGTAAAAGTATTCAATGGTGTGTTGATGGATATCACTAGTACTTATACAAAAGTACCACTATGAACAAAAACATTTTCATAAACATGTGCAAACTTCCCCATCTATTGCCTTGTAGGGAAAAAAGACAGTGACCGAGGTACTACCTGGTGACAGAAAACGGAGACCCAAGTCTTAGAACCTTGAACAAAATTAAAGAAAAGTTATCGCGATTCAGGAGAACGAAAAAATAGAATAGCAATGTACCGCTATAAATAAGGTGAAAAGAATATGATCGGATGTTTCGATGAAGACTTAGTATTTGCTCAGAGCTTGAATGCAAATGATTGGGTATTTGTTGATAAAACTCAATTTTAAGCTTCGGAACCGAATTACCTGCAGTATATATACCCGGCCGTCGCGTTGCTATGGAGTGTGAAATTAGCGGCGAGACTCGACCGGGCCTCTTTATTATATTATTTTTTAAAGAATAATCTAAAGCATGCAGATATTATAATAATTTTGTGTTGAAACATTGTTGTAAAAGTAAAAATTCACACTACCAAAGTTTCAAGTTTGCAATGGAGTAACTTTTATGTTCAAGATATAACATTATTAAAACTATTGCAGTGTATTTAGTATACATCTAAATACTCAATGTTTATAATTTTTGTCATTTACATAATTATGTGTTTTTTGTTTCCTTTCAAATTGCCGTATAACCCCTGTGCTGTCTCTAGATGGGTTTATAATTTCAGAAAGCGCTTGTAGCTTGTGTAGTTGAGTTATGGAAAAGTAAAACGAAACGTATGAGGTGAATTTGTTTACTAAGAATAAAAAAATCACGAATGGGTAAAAGTGACTTGGGTATTTTTATTGAGTACATTACCATCCTCTAATATTTAATTATAAGAACGATATTAACTTGTAAAATTTGTTCATGATTGTTGTGTCACTAAAGGGTCAGAAAACATCATCTACAATAAAGGATAAGAATGTCTTTCACTTTACCATCTAAAAATACTTGATCTTCTCAGTGGACGGTAAAGAGGATGTAAGGTAGGTAATGTAAAACATAAAAACATCTTTCTGTTGGGTTGGGAAATCTCATAAAACACATTTACTCTTTAGTTAAAATTCTGATAAACATGTAGTGTCATTGTCTTGGCATACAAAACTTGTGCGTTTTACGATATACGTAAATAAACTTTATTGTCAAAGAAGCAGCTGCAAACTGCGTATGACCACATGGGGAAAATAAACTAATTTACTAAACCGTTCTAAGAAGTAGAACATTCTTTTAAGCGTTGTAACATCGTGACAGCCTAAAATATTATAATCCTCCAGGTCTCTTCCTTTTTGGTAAAACAATAGCATGTACCATTTTGTATTCCTTTGGGCACCCTAACTTATTAGCTTTTCACCTCCTACCTGATGATGAAGAAATAGGTGAGTGCAATTTACTAAACATGGTTGAAAAACAAATGCTGACAGTACATTACGTCTAGCTTATCCGAGTTACAAAATTGCTGACGCTGGCCATTTCCATTAATTTAGTATTAGTTTAAATTGGACAGATCTTAAGTGTAAAATCTATTGAATCTACCTAGAAATGTTTGAGAGTTGTTATAAATATTTAAAAAATTAGTGGTGGTACACATACCCGTCCGTAACATCCACTGTTATATTACCATTCACTCCCAAAAAATGTAAATTATCAAACTAATCTTGTTTTTCTGTGCAATCTATGAGTTCCACAAGACAGAATTCTACTTCCAAAAAAGTAGTTTAGTCCACAATTTCTTCCCCAATGCGGTTGTGGAACAAAAGAAAAAGGTAATAAATACTGCATTAATTCGTTTTTCTGCTAAGAAACACCTTTCAAAAGCAGTGTGAATGTGTTGAGATCTATGTAGAACTCTGTGTGAACTAAATTATTTAACTACAGATTTGTCGAATTTGCGTGACAATTTATCTCGATTACATTACGCGATGTGAAGTGTATTGACGTAAAACGCATTGTTAACTGAAACTGTAAAAAGTAATAACTTATTTGTTTTGTTCTTCATTTTTTTTCTTATGTGTTCTGCTGGTAAAGTGAATAATCCATACTATAATTTTCAGACTGCCAGAAGTTTAAATCTGAATGCTGATTATTGTGAGCATTTCAGAGTGTAAAATGCTCAAGTAAATTTATTAATTTATGTATGATAATGAACTCATACCAGAATTGCTTCTGTGTGTGATGAGTTCGCCAGTGTGTGTCAGTGAGGCACTCTGTCAGGGGGCACCGCGTGGAGGTTCCTCTATGGTCGTTGTATTCGACCACCACCTGTTCGCATAATGACGGGGAAGATAAGGGTGATGTGCGAATGAGGTGAGAGATAAATGATTATAAATGTGGTGGAGTGAAAGCCAGGTGAAAAGGGAGTACCCCGAGAAAACCTGCTGAACCCGCTTCGTCCACCACTGCAAAGTCTCCGTGGATCAAAGCGAGATTTGAAGCAGCGCCACCAGGAGTAGAAGATGAGTATACTCAAGTTATCGAGAGTTTGGACACCAAAAGAACAAAGATAGCGGACTCGAGTGGTGTATCAGGACAGCCACCACCAATATTTTAGAACAAAACCCCCACACTCGTTAAGACTTGGACTGCCTCAGATTGTCGTTTGATATTAAAATCATCGTTTGGTAGCACTTACACAATCTTACGGGTGTACCAACGCTATGGAAACAACAAAGAGACTACCGTAAAATGAATTTCGTTGAAAGTAGATTAAAAAATTAAGATTTCTTGAATAATTTAAGCAGTGTACTTTATGAATAGGAATATTAATGTTGTGTCACTCTACAAATGGAAAACAGAGGATTTTAAGGACAGGTTCTCCTAGAGGTATTTTGTTAAGTTTGGTGGTAGTGAATACAACGTATAAGATGAAATATCACTAAGTCGAGTAATGTACGACATAGGAGGAATCAATTGAGTAGGTTGGCAGTTCTCCCGAATTTGGTAACTTTTCGTACGGCAGCTAGATTTTACGCTATGCCATAGGCCACCCCTACGTTTGTGTTATGAGATCAGATGAAAGGAAATCAGTGTCACTGCTGACCTGGAGTATTGAACGATGACCGGTTTCATGGATGAAGAAAACTTGTGGACTGAGGGATAAATATGAATGATTAAGACCCGGTGGCAGTCAGATTCAGCACTACGGTCGCCCATGTTCATTACGATGAGGGATTTCTCCATCCAATAAAGTCTAATTGGAAAGCTAAAGAATATACAATAGATCTAGCCTTTCTATATTTTTATGAGAAATTAACAAAACACTTAGGAAATAAAAAAACAGGATGATTTGAGTCGCAGGAAAATAGGTAAATTGCTTAAAAACTCACGAAAATTGGTAATTTTTGGTGCTTTTGCCATGAGAATCGACTACGAAGTTCGTCGTCCGACCGACAGACAGTGATGCGGAAAAGAGTGAGTATATTACGAGTGAGGCCGATCTCCGAATGCCGCCATTTTTTCGTCAAATTGACACGTTATTCAATATACACATGACTCTTTTTAATTAGTTATGTGTAGTATGATTTGAAAAACATGCAAAAGTATTTCGACACAAATTTATTGACATATATTTAGAAATCTGTATGAATTTAATTGCATTTGCTCCAACTTGACGAAAAAATGACGGAAACCTGAACACGCATCGGCCACTCTCCGGACTCACTCTAGAGGTGATGGGTGGGGTTGCCTGAAGGAAACGGTGGAAATACGAGTATTGTTGAGGAACGTGATCAAATTGTTAACTGTGTTACTGTGTGACTGAGGACCAAGTGTTCGTAGCCCAAGGAAAATAGAAAAAAGGTAAAAGTTCAGATAAATTCCGATCGAAATGAAACTTGGTATACACTTTGAGGTAATAATTTCAAATGTATTATCAAAAGTGTCCATACCCTTAGTACTAAAAGTTTTATTCGAGAACAAAGATCCCAAAAAACGTTTTTCACAAATATCTCACGAATGGTTGGTCTTATTGTAAGTACAGCTATTATACGTTTTCTAGATAATAACATTTTCTACAAAAATATACAAATGTATTTTCTCATTCGAAGCACATTTGTGACCTACCACAATTTGAAAAATGGTGAATACTCAGATGCACGCACCGTATGTCTGTTAGGTGAGGACACGCGCACGGTCTGAGACTCCGAATATTTCATACGTACTTGTTTTCATATCTAATTACATATTTGAAGGATTTATGTTGTAAATAACAAGCGCACTTTGTTTTACAATGAAATATTAATCGTTAGAATTTACAATTGAATGTCTTTTAGAATTTCACTAGAATAATTCATTTTAATAAAACATGGTAAAATTAATGATTCTAAAACTTTTCGATCAAAATATTTGGAAAGCAAAAAAACTAAAAACAATTCAGTACTAATGAAAACAATTAGAAATTAATGCGAATCAGATGAAGAACTGTAAATGTAGGTCTTAATAATAATAATAAAGTAATTTCAGGACACAGGTATTACTCAACCTTTTCATGTTCAATTTTAAATAAGTTAGCCTCTTTGCCAGAACCACTCTTCCATATCATTAGAACAATAGTAGTCATAAAAACGTATTACAGTTTACTTATTTATGTATTGCTTATTACTGTAACTTACTTCAATACAGAATTTCCAGATTACTAAACTAGTGGTGCAAAACCATTGCACATACTTTCTCATATACGCTTCTCCCTCTGCAGCATAGAGTGAAAAAATTATATAGTGAAAAGGTCATTTCTGGCGTGGTCCTCTATATTTTGGTCGTCTTCCAGTGCTCTGTTCATGGTCAAAGTCGCTAGATGAGCTTATTACTGTCTTATGTTTGAAATTTGAGAGTAAAATAAACAATCAGAATAATATTTCAAAACAAATAGCGACATATCAGTCTTATAAATATCGTAAAAGTGTTGTGTAAATATAATTTCGATGTAGACAGAAATTTATGAATTTTCGTATTTGCAGTGCGTTTTCTGTCCTCCTATGTATTTTATCATTATCATATCTATCATTTCAGTTTACTAACAGTGTATTCTACGTCTGCCTGGTCTATTTACACTACTAAATATTGTTCAAGCTTCTTGAAACAGTAAACAAATGCGTAAATGTAGCAGATAGAAATTATTTTACTGCGTCTATACCAAACTTTCAAGCGAAATACCGCTAATGCGGATGTAACGCATACTAATTCTACTTTACATAAAGAAAATTTAAGTAAAATCGTTGGACCAATTTTTGAAAAATATTCAAAAATGTACTTTGACCTTCATGTGAAGTGCCCTTTGTGTTCAAGTAAAAAGAAAATTGAAAGCACGTGCATATGTTAGAAGTAAATTCTACCCTAAATACGAAAAATGAAAAAAAAATACCATTCGGTCAGGAGTGCTGCGCACGGACGGACGGACCGGACGGGCGTCCAGCCAAAATCCACATTTCCGCAAAAATCCCGTTTTCAAATTTTTTCACGATTACAATACTTTCTATATACTACGTATATTAGAGAGTATAAAAAGGTTAGTGGATGGCACCACATGTCTATTTTTCAGTGTATTTACAGCATACAGCACTCATGTCATCATCAGAGTACTTCATGAAGGCTCTTTTCCTTGGTCTACTGTATTGGCAGTGTCTTCAGAGATCTTATGACTGCCGGGAGTGGATAGCAAGATAAAACATAACACTGTCCATTACATGACTACTAAGGGTCCATCTGTTTTCTAACACATTATGAGGTTAGTGCGACAAATCTAGCACACGCCAAGAAGGAATTGTAAGGTATGATTGGTAGGGATACTATACGGGCTTCTCTTACATATGACGCTGAAGAAAAACCAAACATGACGTACTTGAGGGAAAAGTCGAGCGGTAAAATATCGTATTGTTCCCGACCAGTATCCGGTCCGTTACATCCAGGATTTAGCATACAATCTTCCCGGGGCCAATTTTTTTCCAACGGCGTATGTAATCAAAGACTACTAACAAATACCGTAAAATTACATAAATAAAACTGACATTTGTGAAACAGCAGTAACAATCCCTTTTGTACTCTTTGTGTTCCCGTTTTCGTTCGATGAGGTTGACGTATAGATTATCGTTTTATCGATGAAGTGACGTATAGTTTTCCCTTAAATCGATGACTTTTTTATTTTTCGTCATTAGTAGGGAAACATAAAGGTCATTTACGTACCCCTTTTGAGAGACTGCAGAAAGACAGAGTTGTCATTAATCCCGTAAAATGCAATTTTGGACAAAGGGAAGTAATATTTTTGGGCAACACACTTAATGCAACAGATGTAAAACCACCACAAGAGTGTGATTCTTCTTAAACAAATGCAGCCTTCGGCCACTGTACAAGGGATGCGGCGTTTCTTAGGAATGATACATTTTTATCGCCATTTCATTCCTCACGCAGTGAAATTCCAAGCTCCACTAATAGATGCAATTTATTTATTCATTTGCTTCCACACTCATACTCACAAAGGAAAAGAAAAAAACATCTTAGGGTCTATTTTTTATTGTCTCTAAACCTTGCACTTTAGCATTTAACCATTACATGGTTTAAAACAATTAAATCTTTCTTTTCCTCTTTTCTGTTTTATTCTTCAATACCTCCATTCCACCGTAGCCATCGGGTATTTTTGCGGAACTCATGCACTGCCTTGTCGAGCGTAATCTTTATGTAACTTCACGCGCAGTGCTTCGGACCTGCATTGATTCGGTCACATATTTCTCGAAATCTCTGAATACAGCGTCATTCTCTACATATCTTTTCCAAATCTTGAGGTCAAAAATTCCTTGTTTTATTTTTATCCACCCACCCTCGCTCCTCTCAATTTATCATGCAATGAAACAATATATGTTCCACATTATATGTAGCGTCTCCGCATTTACATTTATCATATTTTACAATTCCCCTCTTGTGGAGATATGCGTTCATTGCCCCATGTCCTGTCAGAATTTCTAATGCTGGTCTATTAGGTTCCTATTCTTATTCGAATAAGTAACCTTCTTTATAAATCTATGTAGGTCACACCCCTGTTTTGCCTATTCCCACCTAATTTTTCAACACATTATTAGCTTCCGGTTTATCTCCTTTCATCCTGTACATTTATTCGTGATTCGATCTCCGTCAATTTCTACCACATCTTCACTCAGCTCATAATACCGCATGGTCATTTTGTCTATCTCTAAGTCTAGCGGTAACACGCCCAGGATTCTTTGAGCTGTTTTAGTTACTATGCATCCGCTCCATGGTACTAAACATAATCTCTGCGCATTACTTAATTTCTTTTCATTGTTTATTTAATATAATTTATATTTTTCATCCCACTCACTCGCGCAATAAGATAGTATAGGCAACAATGACCCATTGTATAGTTGCACCACATCATTTATTTTCATGTTATTCTTATTCAAGCCAATTATTTGCAACTTGTAGACTATTTTTTCCCTAATGTATGTTTTGTGAATTTTAAGTTATCATCCCAAGATATTTCATTTCTTCCACAATTTTTAATCTCCAATCTGAAACTTTTATAAATGGATTTCTTCGTCTTTCTCCCTTGTGTTCATTCCAAATACTATTCCACAGGTCTTTTTTGGGGATATTTCAAATTTCTGATCGTCACTTAATCTAATAAATTTCTCCATCAAGTTTGTACCCTCATCTTCTATTTCCCTTCGTGTATCTCCCTCCACACAATGAAAAAGTATTTTTTCAACATCCAACCATATTTTTTACCTTAACAATAAGCTGTATGTTTTATTGATTCTTCTTTAACCTTGCTGGTTGATTGTTAGCAGAGAGGGAGAGAGGTGGTAGCGGTTGTGTGATGTCTAAGTAGAGGTGGCAGTGTGTTTACGTTTGTGTACTTAGGTGGTGCCTAGAAACCCTGAAAAAAGAAGACATTTAGATTTTTGGAAGATCATCGCTCTTCAGATGAGTGTAAAGGACAAGCTCATTTATTGATTTATTCTTGATATTCACAATCATTGTAGCATAGTTGCTGTGAAACTATGAAGTAAATTTGCTTCCTTATGTATTCTTCATTTCAATTCTATATTATGTTGGACTGCTGTTAGTATAACACTCAATTATTCTCATTTTCTAAAAATCCTCAAAAAATCAGAATTTTTTAAATATTTTTTCTTTTACAACTCTCTGGTCTAAAAGATGTTGGTTGTCCACAAATAAGCTGCATTCAAAAGCTAGATTAAAATACATTGAATTATGGTTGTTCAAGAAGAGTTTAATATTTGTATTATTCATTATTGTCAGTCTAGAAGGTATTTCAAACTATTGTCAACTGGGTTGCAAGTCATCATGCCTAAGACAAAAAAAACTTGAATTAAAATTGTCCTATATCCAAAAATCACTTCACAAGCTGTAATCCTTTTTCAAGGGGGGGATGAAGTGTCTACAGTTCAAGCTGAAAATCGGTTATTTCATTTAGAAACAGTTTGGGTCGATTGAAATAAACTAGTGGAAGAATCTGGTTACATTAACCCAAGATCTATCTGAACTGGAAGACTTGTATCTTCATATAAAGGATAACATATCCTTATTCATAAAGAATTCTAAAAGCACTAACCTTTCCAATTCTCAGAATGCACCACAACAAAATGCTTCTCTTAATAGCTTAATAAGACTTGCTCCAAATTCAATACCAATTTTCTGGCAAGTTAGAAAATTATCTCCAAGGGAGAGAGAAAACTGTGAAAAGGTTCGTAAGTACTACTTTAATCTCCCTTTATAAAAAATCACCCTTGTTCAACTAAAGCTTGTCTCTCGTGCAAGGGAAAGCATGATTCTTTATTGCAAACAGAAGAAAGCATTGAGAAGGCAGTGATCTTGCTGACAGCAATTATGTATGTCAGCGATGATTGTGGTCAGAAAATTGCTGTGAGAGCTCTCATTGATTCCAGTTCAACGTCAAATTTTATTTCAGAAAGATTAGTTCAGAAATTAGGCTTGATTAGAGTTAAACAAGAGACTAAATTATTTTCGGTTAACTCGCTGAAAACTAGATCGAATGCTGTTACGATGGCAACTTTCCTTTCCTTCAACCACACGTATTCTAGTAAAATCAAGTGTGTTATTCTACCAATAGTATCTGCCAACATACTTATTAAATATATTAAAATACCTTTGATTCTCTCCCTAATAAAGTCAAATTAGCAGACCCTCAGTTTTTAAATCCGGTCCAGTTGACATGCTTTTGAATTGTAATGTATTTTCTCAATTATAACTCAACAAAAAATATGATTTCAAATCTTTTCCCCCTCTTATCAGTACAAAGCTGGATTTTATCATTGCTGGATCATTACCTTCAGAGGTTGTCGGAGAATCTTCTTGTCATTTCATTGTGCATGATGAAACTCACTTGAGTAAAACCCTTGATGGGCAGTTAAAATCATTTTGGGAGCTAGAAGGCATTAACCAAAGTAATGGAAAACCATCGGTAGACCAGGCAGAGTTGCATTTCAAGGCTAACACTGTTAGACTTCCTAATGGGCGTTTTCAATTATCGTTACCATTCTTCAGGAAAGAAAATTGCTAGGAAAATCCTATAATTTGTAAAAAAAAAAGAAAAAAAAAGCGATTGTTAGTGTTGGATAAAAGGTTTGCCATCGATCAAGGTCTAAAAGAGGATAATATAGTCTTCATTGATGAATATATAAGGTACCGCATGCCACAAGAGTAGGAAATGAGGTATTTGAACAAAATTATTATTTTGTCCCTTATTTCGCAGTAAACAATCAGAATTCTTCCACAACACCGCTAAGGGTTGTTTTTGATGTATCTGCTCCCACCTCCTCTGGGTATGCGATCAATGATCTTTTAATGGGAGGTCCGCAGATTCAGCGAAATTTAATGGATATATTGTTGGAATTTAGAGTGCACATTGTAGCATTCAGTGCAGATGTACAAAAAATGTACAGACAGGTCAACATAACACAGCTGACAAAAAGTTTCAAGCGTGACGATTCAGGAAAAAGAATCCAAATTCTATCTCCCAATACCTTGACGTGTGGTTTTAAAAATAGTTCTTTTGGGGTGGTAAGGTGCTTATGGGAAATAGCAGAGGAGAGTAAGGCGGCATTCTCGCGAGCTAATGATATAAAAAGAACCATTTTTAGGTACATGATTTATTGAGAGGGTCATGATGGCAAATCAGCGGTAGGCATAGCTCAACAAGTAAATGTGATATTACCAAAGGGCGAGTTTCCTCTAACAAAATGGGCTAGCAATAATCCAGAATTCCTTTCATGTTTTTCCAAAGAAACCTTAGCGCAATCACCATTGATTTTGAAAGCCGAAGGCAATGTAAAAACCCTTGGCCTAAAATGGAATCCTAAAGTTGATACATTGAATGTGTGTGGCAAACTAGAACCTTCTCATGTTCCCTCATTAGATACCAACAGAGAACTTTTAAGTGTCGTCAGTATGATCTTTGATCCAATTGGTCTTTTGAGCCCAGTAACGATAAGTGTCAAACTGTTCATTCAGAAACTGTGGAAGGCTAAGTTGCCATCGAATGTTCCGATCGAAGGAAAGCTTTAGAAGGAGTAGGATGAATTGTCTGGGGAGTTGAAGTTTATTCCAAATGTGATTTTTCCTCGTTGTGTTATTCCGCCTGATTGTACGAACACCTTCTCCATGCATTGTTACACCGACGCAGGTTCTAGAGCCCATGGTTGTGTCATATACATTGTTTCTCGGAATGTTAGCACTAAGACATGCTACTTATTGTGTTATAAAAGGAGGTTGACTCCCTGCTCCCAAAATTTAACAATCACAAAATTGGATTTGTGTGGAGCACTGCTACTAGTCAAACTTATCGACAAGATGAGAATGAATCTGCCCATTGTTTTAAAAGCATTTATCTTTATACTGATAGCACCATTGTCTTGTTCTGAATAAAGAATGAAAATTCTAAAACTGAGCTGTTTGTTTCTCATCGGATTCATATCATTAGAACCTTGCCAAGAGATGTGGTTTGGTCGCATGTAAAAGGTTGTGAGAATCCAGCGAACCTTTTGACTCGTGGGATGTCTGTAGCTGCTCTGAACAGTTCCGTATTGTGGGGATATGGCCCTTATAATCTAGGAGGCGAAAATGTCCAGGAAATGGAAAATATGTCTGATAAAACAAATTATGTAACCTTATCAGAAAGTATTCTGCCTTATCAGACAGTATTCTTTAATGAAGTTGCTGAAAAGAAACAAAACAAACCTTACTTATTTCAAGTGATAGAGCGATTCTCAAAGTATCATTTCCTTATTATAACCATTGTTTACTGTCTACGATTCATTCAGAATTGCAGAGCTACAATAATAAAAGAGGCCAAGAACATAGATTCCTTATCAGTTACACTGTTAAATCAATCGCTTAAGCCAATAGTTATGGAAGGTCAGTCGCATATCTTTCATCATGAAATAAAGGCATTGAAGTCTGAAAAAGAACCACCAAAAAGTAGTAAGTTACTTGTATTATTTTCTTTTATTGATGGTCAAGGTTTAATAATAGTGGGAGGAATGTTACAGAATTCTTATCTCGCATTTGAAGAAAAACATTCTATAATATTAACATACGATAGCCATTTGTCTGAATTAATTGCAGAAGCTTATTATTTGAGATATTTACACGCGGGCCCACAGTTGCTGAGGTCTGCCATTAAATTCAGGTTATAGATAATACCGCTGAATAAACTAGTATAGAAAATAATAAATAGCTGTTTAACCTGCATTAAATTTAAAAGCGAAAAACCCAACAATTAATGGGTGAATTACTGGTAACTTGGGTTACACCATCCTTAACTTTTCTTCATGTTTCTGTGGACTTCACAGGACCATTAAATGTTTGCATGGGGTTGTCCCGATAAAAGACTGTTGTGAAGACCTATGTATCGATTTTCGTCTGTCATTCTTTAAGGGATTAGTTGGATTTAGTTGAATCTTTCAGCAACAAACACTTCATTGCATATCTAACAAGGTTTTTTGATCCCGATTCGAGTTTCCCAAAACAATCATGTTTGACAATGCTAGAACCTTTGTTAAATCCAGTAAAGGCATTGCAGAATTTCTAAGCTTCATTTCAAGGAAAGACAATAGAGAGGAAATCGAATCAATTTTAAGTAACCACAATCCTCAGAGGTTTTTCTGCCCTCAATGTATCTCTCGTAGAAACAGTCTAGTCGAAGCAGCTGTCAATTCCTTGAAATGTCATTTGAAGTGGACCTTAAGGCAGCATGTGATATCCTTCCTAGAATTGCGCACCTTTTATCCACAATTGAAGTCTGTCTAAATTCTCGTCCCTTATTCACCCGACCTGCAAATAATGTTGTCGTGGAAGTTATAACCCCACAGCACCTAATAACATTCCTTAAACAATTTATCCTTCACACAAGTGTACCAAAAATGCCTTAACCTTATGCAAAGGTACAAAAACCATGTAAGTTATTTGTGGAAACATTGGTCAAGTGATTATTTATCAGTACACTAAAATAGATTGAAGTGGTAAGCAGCATCTAAATCCTTAACAAAAAATGACGCAGTCATTTTAAAAGATTCTCCGGTGCCTTTTGATTGGTAAATACCTAGGGTTGTCAAGACTTCTTCAGTTTTAAATGGGTTAATCCACACGATACAAGTTAAAACTTCAAAGGGAACCTACACACGTGCCGTTAAAAATGTTTGCTTTTTTCCGAAAGAGTGAGAATTACTGTACATTAGACTCCCCAGGACTGATCAACTACCCCCTTCTGCAATAGTTAAAGGAACTCGTTGGCAAGCTGACTTCCAGTCATATATGATCACTTTTAGAATTGACATTTTTTACGTTCTGCATCATCTAAAATCTCCTGAAGATAGGGCGATTCGACCATCCAAGTCCTTAAGCTTCAAATGGACAGTTTATGTACAAATATAGTATCATTCACAAGGGTGTACATTTCAATCTGAAATAAAATTGCTTAGATTGCAAAACTACCTAACTCTGCGTGCTATCAAATAACATCCTTCATTTCTGAGCTACCATCCAATTCAAGCACTTAAGAGGTGGGACTCAATATCATTTTTGTTCATCACATCTATCATTTTGCTTTTAATAACGGCCTTTACTGAATAAGGGATTTTAACATCAACTAATTTGCATCCTTGATTAACTACATAAACACATATATCTCCCCAGCACTGAACAATTTGACATTTCTGAAATAGAAAAAAATGCTCTCCGAAGGCAGGAGGACTTCTGAGTCAAATTCTTTATAATTGTCATTTTATTAAATTCTGTGTAATTAAAATTTCCTTAAAATAGGATAATTATAGAATATCAACATCCCTTAATTTCGAATCAACAGTTTATATGGGTTAGTTACCCTAGGGAAGTAAAATGCTCTACCTTCATTCCTGCTGGAATATCAGAAAAATAGTTTACTGCTGCTTACGCAAGAATGTCAAAATTCGAAAGAACGTATTAAAGCTGCACGCTTTGGGTTAATTATTTCCTTTTCATTCTTCAAAATCGCGCAAAGATCACTCTATAGCCTCATTCAATGAAATCTAGCCACTCATTTGTCGACGCGTTATCATTAGTATTATTCCTTCATTCTTTTTTTGATTATCTGAACGTCTTCTTCCTTTGCGTCATGAAAGACTCTGGGAGGCAAGGTCAACGAATGATGGGTCAACTCAAAATTAAATTGTACCTGGCTCTCTATTGTCATCAATCTACTCCGATCATAAGGTTATTTAATGTGCGTGACACTTGACGTGCACTCTCGCACCACCTATCATATGATTGATTCTTGATTAAAAGCAGCTAACCGAGTGGCTCACCGTCTACCTCAGATTATGTTTCGAAAAACGAGCAAGATAACGTGCTTAAATATACAGGTAGGGAGATAACAAAGCGCATATGCAGCGAACAGTCACCCGTAGTTTATAGGTGTCTCCTCGCACCTCCGCAGTAGGATCGAATTGATATTGGCGCTTAAAAGATATGTTATTTATATTTTGATTTAGTCTGCCTCGCTTCTACGCTGAGAGAGGCGGCAGATCCCGTCACAAATAGTTGAAAAGTTTAAGTTCACAGTTTCTCTGACACAGAGCGCTACTTGTGCGTCAATCCGCAAACTTGGAGACAATTAAACGTCTGGACGTAACAAGCGGCGTGTCAGCTGGTGTCAGCGCACACATTGCGAGGAGCTGAGTTCGCGGGAGAAAAAGTTCACAAAATTTCACCAAGCGTAGAATAATCGCGATTTCCTTAAATGTGATTAGGTAAATTGAATCGCGATTACATTTTATGCGTTACACCAAGCTAAAGAAATCGTCGATTAAGTTGATCAATGAGTTTGAAGAATTCTCTAGGTTGGTAGTAGTTTTACAATGCATTATGGGTAATTTGAAGACAAGTGACGGGAGAAAAACGCATCATGTTGCTCACTAGCGCCACCAACGGACACCGGAGGCAGCAGCGGGCCTCCCTCAAGCCACTGAACATAACCTATAAACCAAGCCACGAGCAAAAAAACAAAATGGACGCCATACTTCTTGCCGTGTTGAAGAAAATCACGATTTGTGTTGGTAATCGAAGGGTCCCCGAGCGTTTAAGAATAAATCGCAATTTTCTCGTAAATCGAAGTTGGTGGAACGCGCACTTTGATAATCACGATTTACTGCACAGAAAATCTCGTGTAAGACATTAAACGAACTTGGTGAAATTGGGCCTAAATATTATATCTTTGTTATTAAATAGACATTTTTCCATGCTGAAACGTCGAATTCCAATTGCATCATTGAATATTGTGTACTTTACATGGCAATTCAATACATTATTAATCTAACCAATAAAACGTCATCTTGACAATGAAATAGTAGTTTTTCAACATCCAATCATATTTTTTACCTCAACAATAAGTTGTATCAACAATAAGTTATAAATCTTCTTTAATCATGCTGGTTGATTGTTAGCAGAGACAGGAGCAAGTTGGTAGCGACTGTGTGAAGCCCAAATAGAGGTGAAAATGTGTTTGTGTACACTGCTTATGCATGTAATCCACCCCCTTATTTGTTATTATTTTATTAATATCTTTTATATCATCTTGAGTATTTTCAAATATGTCATCCCGTCTCTGTTGTAAGGTTCCTAGTATCGTCCCCCCCCCGCTTCACTATGCTTCCTTCCACGGTGAACGAAACGTGTATCTTATAAGACTTCTCCCATGGCCAGTGTCATTTTCTCCATTTTTATTCCCGCACGTGTCTATTTGTTTCTTAATAGAATGTTTGCTGTTGTCTTTCATCTGTTCCTGATCACCTTCACCCTATGATGTACAAGAAGATCCATCTTTTTCTGTATTTCACATATTTCTTTCTCAATCTCTTCCTTTTCTTTGGAGTTACGTTTCAGAATTTTATTTTCCCTTTATACACGTCACTAAATCTCCCCATTTGCATTATTCCATCTCGCAAAATCACGTGCTTTTTCCCTGCGTTCTCTTAAAATTTACCGCCATTTATGGTCTGTACACTTTTTACATATCTCTTTTCTGCTCTTTGAAATTGTAATGGTGTAAACTCCGCAGCACAATCCCCTCCTATCATATATATTTATTGTGAGATTTGAATAATTTGATAATTAAACGGAAGAAATCATCCTCGTATTGCGTGTTAAATTCGAAGGACGAGCGATGGAGCGGGGAAGGAAAGTCTTCCTACGCACTGAAATTTAAAAGTCTATCGTTGAGGTTTGACGAATGGAAAAATCCCTCTGGTGGTGGCGCATTGACCTGCCGAGAGCCCTTTGTAGAAGAGAAAATTTATAGCTCTTTAGAAATGGCAAGTGTGAGGGGGCGAGGGAGACGACCCTTCTCGGCCGTATAACCAAGGATGTAGGGGGAGGAGAAGCAAGTACTGACTTGTCAGAAAAAAAATCGTTGGAAAAAAGAGCGTTGGAAATTATTCGAAATCATTCAAAATTTCCAATCAGAATTTAGGCTTAGGAGGGGGGAACAGTTAAGGCATTGGAAGTTTTCGATCACGTGAATTTCAAAATTGAGAGATGTAGGATGTGGAAAAGGAGGTGGAAGTAGGGATGAGGTCCATTTA
>NNCF01141628.1:0-30755 GCA_002313205.1 Laupala kohalensis
CTTTGCGTTCAAGTAAAGCGAAAGTTTAAATCACCTGCGCAAATTCTCTCTCTTTCTAGGTATTCCTGGTTGAAATTATTTCTTTCATTTACGACTATAAGAAGAATGATTTGAAATACCTTATCTGATCAGACGGTCTCGTGTTACTCTGTAGAGGGGGAATTTGAGTATACGGAGCTTAGTATAATTGGACGATGCGATTGGTATTTTATTGCTACGAAAACTTAGTTTAAATTAATAGAGCATATACCTTTTTCTTTAGTAAACATTGTTCTCCAAATGTATAATGTTGTCAATCTAGATGCTATATGAATAAATATTTATTGAAAATATGGTTTGGATATATATTAGACCCGTTTCCTAGTCAATATTTTTATTAAAATGAAGTTTCAATACTTGGGGTATAATTACGAATTCGTGAATTTCTTTTAGTATCATTGTTTTCTTTAAATATAAATTATTTGTTTTTAAATTCAATATAATTTTTTTTGCACATGTTTATTGAAATTTTGAAGAACTTTTCAAAATTTCTCGTAAAATATATCATTGAACACTTTCATTTACACATGAAGAAACTAAAATATCGAAACTTAAAGAAAACATGAATGTAAATTATTTTATAGAAACTTTGTCGTCTCGTCAGCAACTTTGCTAAGATGAACTTTGGCCTGCCACGTTGCCATGTATGTTGTAATGCTATGTTGCCGAATTGACAATTGCTCAGCGTATGTTTTAAGATTTTCCTAAGCAATGTGAGAGCATGAATTAAGGTTTCGTTCATTACAGCTCCCAAACAGATATTACGAGCTGAATTGTGGTATAAACCATTTTCAAAAATCAGTTCACACTAGGATTCGAACCCACTTTGTGGTGACATAACAATCATAGCAGTGCTTTAGTGTTCTCAGCCAATTGCACATTTGCTGGAGGGGGTAAAATGTCTGTTGAAAAATTCGAACAAAAAATATAGTCACTCAAGTCTGCGTGTTTTGTCGGTTTGACAATGAATGACATTCTTTTTTTCTTCAATAACCTGTTGCCATACCACGGGGTTTAAGATTTAACAGATTTATAAATAATATAATTAATTGAGATGGGAGTGCAATTACAATTAAAATTATTTTATTTGATACCAGAACTTTGTAATATTTGTAATAATAAAGTGTAATTATACTTTGAAATTAAATTGACGTCATCCTCAGAATTATTTTAATAATTCTGCATAATATCATTATTTTGTATAACTTGTTGAAATAAATTCTTTTAACTGCGTCTGTAAGTAGTGTTACCAATATCTTATCTTATCTTATCTGATCAGATAAGCTCCTGTTTCTCTGTGGAGGGGAACCTGTCTCACACAAGGAACCTGTCTCACACCTTGTTCCTTGTTCCTCTCACACAGGTTCCCAAAGGTATTAAAGAAAAATAAATGGGCCCTTTTATGTTATCAGTAGTGTATTAATAAATATTCAGTAAGTGAATCATTACAACAGCAAAAGTTAAAGATGTTTGTGTGAGCGAAAAGTTTTGTGTCAGAGACCAAATGGGAACGAAAAAGTGGTATCATTGAGGGAGATAGGCAGCCGCCTTGCGGTATTCTATACAGTATTACGCAAGAAGTATTTTTTTAAAATTCAGTATCAAAGACACTAAAAACGAATATTTCCCGAATTTTTCTTAGTTAGACGTCTCTAGACCACGTATATGAGAAAGTAAAAAGAATGTTCATCTCCTATATCCACTTAAAGGATAAATTTAAATGAGATTACAATACATTATTAGGCTTTAATTTATATTTCAAAAGCTAAAAATTAGGAAAGAAAAAGAACAGACTTTGATTTTTTTAAATTTCAAAGCCTCTTACTCAGATACCATATATCTTCAGATTCATATGCGCTAAAATGAGATTTCGAGATTTCTTACATTTCATCGGAGTATTTCACTGGGTAAGCACCTCAGATACATGCCCCTTCTGCACTTGTAATAAATATAAAGCAAGAAAATGAGACAGCAGATTTCACTCCATTTTAAGACGTAGGCCATGAAAATCCTCAAGATAAATGTAGTATAATTTGTAACGAGTATAGGATGCGTGACTACAAATATTCGTGAACGAAATTTACATTAAAGAAACTAATATAAATGTACAATTCGACCAACGACATTTTCTTTCACCTCTCTTCTTTCCTTAAACCGCACGCAGTAACGCTTCACCAGCACTTGATGCTTTCTCAGACTACGGCTCAGAAGATCCACTACCGTTGCGCATCACTTCAGATATTTTGATTATCACAGTTATTTTAAATAGTTTTTGGCAAAGTTCTTTCCACTTATTTCTAAGAGTTCATCACTCATAGGCACGAAAAACTATTGTCAACACAGAAAAAAATTGATCAATTTCTCTCAAATCGGGTAAAGCACTATCACAAAACCAAGCAGGCTCCCGAACGGCGATACATGGGAAAAAAGACGAGATCCAAAATTGAGCTCCTACCTTGATCACTCACAGTAAACTAATACATTGAAGGGAAAGCAATGAACATTCAGTGCAACGCTGGTTTTAATTTTAACATATGCTATTTTTAAAACTATATTTATTATTTAATATTAAATGTTCTAAAGTTTAAAAAAAAACCTCCATTTTTCGAACCACCCCCAAACAAAAAAATTCAATGACGCAGTTTAAGTCACGACCCCCTCCCCCGCTTGTGGTCACCCCTGTGATGCTGCTTCGACGACTTCGCTTACATCACCGGACTACGCTACCTGGATATCTGTTGACTTGAAAACGACATCTGGACATCTCCTAGCTACTCGGTGAACTGGCTTTGTTAACGTGTTATGAATTCGGACACTCTAAGCGGTCGAATAAATGGTATTTTTATCTCAACAAAAGAGCATTTATTATAACTTGTTGTTGTTTCCTCCGCCATATACAACAGATGCAAATTTATTGATATGATTTTTCGTTTCCGAATAAAACCTGTAATCATGTTTTTCTTTTAACAATGATGAATGTGTTTTATTATTAAAAAACGCGATTCGGAAAATTAAAAATTGATATCCAATGTATGAGAAAGGTGTCAAATTCTTAATTCTAAAATCTGTAAAAAAACGTAAAATGGCCAAATCGAACAACACTTGGTAAGGGGCTAATTGGCAATTCAAAAACTATGTAAGCGACCTAATCAATGGTCTCTGTACTTTTCACTCACTTTCATGTGATATCGTAGATCAATATCATCAATAGACTGAATCAATTTCCTTCTAAGAAGAGCATCTCAACAGCAAATGTCACAGAATACATTGGTAATTCCAAGTCGATAAATGTATGAAATACTGGCATAAAATATATATTTACCCGAACTCTTCGGTCACCCAAATATTCTGTATTAAATGTAAAATGTTTAAAGTATTGCAATATGTAGATGTTAATATATGAAATATTACGATGGATGCATGTGTATCACGTAGAAACTTCTGGTTTCTAACAAATTTCTGAATGAACACAGGCTTCGTCGAACTCTTCTCGCACTTTAAAATCTTCATCAAATATAAGGAACCCGTGTTTTCTCTTTCCGACCATCCATCGTGGAGAACAGATGTGAAGGTGAACAGGAGGTGAGCAATTGACAGAAGAAAATTAGCAGTCTTAATGGTCAGTTAACCACCCCGGTGGACCATAGGACGCGAATTACGGAACATTAAGTGCACATATGTAATGGTGGCAGCGTGAAAATTAGAGTGCTTTTGTGTTTGGAGGAGAGACCGTGGTCATCCGATGGCGGTGGGGGAATCACGAGAGGCGGGAGGACACGCAGAGGGTTGGGCAGAATGGAGGGTTGAGGGCGGTTCAGAGACTTATAATGAGGTAAGGCGTTCAGGTGTAAGAAAGGGATCAAGTAATTGACGATTGAGGAAAGAAACTTTGATTGTGATTCAATGAATCTTTCTAACCAAGGAGACATATCAATGTAAAAGAGACTAGATTGCCAAATTCATTTTTGTCAAAATCAATGATACAAATTTTCCCTCTTTTGTTTTTAAAGGCACTATTTCCAGTCACTATACATCACTTAAATCTTCTCTAATCTTTGGGATGAAAATCTCTGTAGTTTTAAACATTTCTCTTTTGATGGCTTAATATATATCGATATTGCATTGATTGCATGCATGTAGAACATGCTTGAAATGCATTTTTCGTAATTTTCTTCCTTTTTATGATTTACATGCAGTCTCCCTGGCACACTGAGAAAATGCAAAAATTACTGTGTTTCTAAAAGCAAAATTACCATTGTAGTACAAAGAATATCTCATTGCAGTGGTGGATATGTAGGGGGACAGCTAAGGGGGTTATAACCCCCCACCATTGGACCTGAACTCTTACCAGATAAACTTGAAGTTGGTAAATGGCATACTTTGTAAAAGTGTTACCAGATTAATAAATGTTATTAGTTATAATTTAATAATATAATTGTTATTAATAATATCTGTTAAAAATTAATACCATGTTAATAACTTTAATAAATAATTGTTATTGTTAATAATACCAGATTGTTATTTATTTATTTGATACATTTTATTAAAAGATAGTATTTATAAATTTTGTGTTGTAAAACCATAATTTTGAGCAAAAATTATCACCGGTTACCCCCCCCTTGATTACGCTTTAGATCCGCCACTGCCTTATTGATAATACAAAATTATTATTTATAACTCGGCTGGTATGTGTTTCCCCTAGTTTTATTAACCACTCTTGTTCCCCTCACACAATGCACGTTACTAATCAGAGTGATAAATCCCTTTGAGCATTACCCAATCGCTATGTCCGGCCTATCTTGATAAGTTTCCGCGAGCTGTCAACCGACCACGAGTGACCCCTCGATATTCGTATACACGGATGCGGAACTCGATTCTCTTGCGGAACTAGTATCGATCCCGACGACCCTAGCGGCCAAATGGTGTGTTTAGGGCACGAGCGCAGCACCTTGTGTCCCTAACACAGCGATTGCCCGCAATGGCCGCCAGATGGAAAGGCAGATACTTCGCTCATTATCGTCCCACTGCTCCCCTATTATGCCTGTTACATGCGAACAGATTTACACTTAATTGTTATGCATATTGGATAGAGTGTTGTTTCCATTCGGTTGAATGGCTTGTCGGAATCTTCCGCCTTCTTCTTATACCGCCGCCCTTAATAATGTTTCCCTCTCTTTCATTATAACTGTCTGTCCGACCCAGGTGTACAAAATGCTTGGCGGATATAAAGGTGGCTATGTTTGACGGTCTATGGTAGATTGGGAGAGGAAGAGAGAACCTCTCGTTCTGAATCGAATAAGCGTTCATTGGCTAAGGCATTTGAATGTGAGGAACATTTGTATGTGATTTTATGGTGATGCGAGAATAAATAAACACAATAAGCATTAGAATATTTGTCAAAATTGAGATATAACACTGGCAACTCTACAAATGTTCATGCCTCAACATGCATTTGAGAAAACGAGGAATATTTTGTATAGTAATAAAACATTTTTATTTCGAAGAATAGTAAGCCATTATTTCAAACAATGACATATCGAGAGTCATAAAATAATAAATAGATTTCTCATTA
The DNA here is from genome assembly GCA_002313205.1 of Laupala kohalensis. Lineage (NCBI taxonomy): Eukaryota > Metazoa > Arthropoda > Insecta > Orthoptera > Trigonidiidae > Laupala > Laupala kohalensis. The sequence continues at coordinate 5,612 of NNCF01141628.1, forward strand.
GAATGCAGCAAGTTATATTTCTTAATAAGAAGTTAATATTCTCTCCAGAATTTACTGATACCGACAATATCAACTGTAAAAACAAATTGATATAGAAAGAAAGAAAGAAAGAAAGAAAGAAAGAAAGAAAGAAAGAAAGAAAGAAAGAAAGAAAGAAAGAAAGAAAGAAAGAAAGAAAGAAAGAAAGAAAGAAAGAAAGAAAGAAAGAAAGAAAGAAAGAAAGAAAGAAAGAAAGAAAGAAAGAAAGAAAGAAAGAAAGAAAGAAAGAAAGAAAGAAAGAAAGAAAGAAAGAAAGAAAGAAAGAAAGAAAGAAAGAAAGAAAGAAAGAAAGAAAGAAAGAAAGAAAGAAAGAAAGAAAGAAAGAAAGAAAGAAAGAAAGAAAGAAAGAAAGAAAGAAAGAAAGAAAGAAAGAAAGAAAGAAAGAAAGAAAGAAAGAAAGAAAGAAAGAAAGAAAGAAAGAAAGAAAGAAAGAAAGAAAGAAAGAAAGAAAGAAAGAAAGAAAGAAAGAAAGAATCAATTCCGACCAAGAGTCATCAGACAGAAGCGGATTTAATATTTCAGCACACACTTCTAGGATAAAAATAGTTCCTTACGTCAAAAACTTCAACAAAATACCACCGAATTTGTATATAATAAAACACAAACAAAAATTATTTTACAATAACGTATTACTATCAAACACTAACATAACGCTCGGAAAACATTGTTTATTAATCGTAACTATTAAAATAACTCTGAATTTGAGATTTATTGATACAATAGAACGCCGCCGCGACGGTCCAGTTGCGCTCCCGGAAAGTGGAATGCAAGGATTATCCTCGACAGTAGGGTCGAGTTGCACCCGCTGGTTGCCCGAAGGGTACGTCGAGTTGCACACCTATACCTTTCCTCATCCTTTTCCTTCGCCAGCGCAGGTAAAGGTTGGGAGACAATAGCCTTTCACTGAATCATTGCAAAACACTCAGAATGTCATTCCATTTCTTATTTACTTACTTGTTAATTATTTATGTTATTCACAATCTATTGGAATCTGATTCAAATTTCATGAAAAGAGAGTCCAAACTCGACCATATTGCGATAAATCGTAATAAAACATATTGATTAACCTACACATACTTTCAAAGAGTAAAATACAATTTATTATTTTAATTGATACACGACGTCTAAGTACTTATTTATTAAGTTTTACAAAAGTCTGGCAAAGTATTCGATACATTCGTCATTTCTTTACAAAATAGATTTGTTTTACACCGCAATTGCTTATCGACACACCATAACATTTCTTTGATGTATAATGATATATCGGTGATCGCCCCGATTTGGCATCGTATTACCTCCTAATGCCATTAAATGATTTTGATGTTTATTTCATTTCAAAGATAATTTTAAGAACTAAAATACCGAGAAGACAGATTTAATTTAAACTTCTAATTTTTATAATAAAGTTGCCATTTAAATAAAGTTATTTTTAAATGAAATTATTAGTTATTTCGAGTTGGAAAAATGAAATAATTTATTTCTTTATTTTAAAGAAGTATATTGAATATTTAGTTTGGTAATAGAATATTTTCATGTAGCAATGTATGATGGGTAATTCCAAACACAATATTATATTTGTTAAATAAGTTTCACAGTACACTGATTTACACAGCAAAAACCATTTGTACATAATCTAATCTGGGTTTGTAGGAGATCACTAGACTGGTCTTAAAATATTTGTATTCTTGCTAATATACCCATAAATACAATCGTTGCACCGACTTGCGTAGATTCCTTTCTATGTTTTATTGGTATATTTATTATGGCCACTAGTAATAATTTTCGCTGATGAAACTATATATTTGTTTGCCTCAGAAAATCTGTATTGAAAAACAAAGAAACGTAAGAAAACATTCGCACTGCTGACATCCAACAGTTATCTTTAAATCCATTAAAAATCTTTAAATTTGTTTAGTGTTCTTAAAATTAAGATATAAACTAAATATAACCGAATTATAGTACAGATTAAGAGCAGAGAATCATAATGCGATTGCATCTGTAATGGCGAGATACCACGTGCTACAGTTTTACGAACTACAGTAATATCAACAAAACAATTTCATAATTTTCATGCTATTTTTTTATTTTAACATAGTTTTAAACACAACGTTTCGACTGTGGGTACAGTCCTTTTCAGGTGAATAACAAGTTTTAAATTTAAAAATGCAACAAACATTTCACAAAATAGTCTGGATAATAAAATTGCTTTATGGAAGAACTAATAAGACGAACTATTCTCTATAATAAAATAATATCACCTTGCTATAGCTCTTGGGATGACAAAGAATGGCTGTAGGCACCACGGTTGGCTGTGAAGAGGAGGAAATTAACGCAGGGGGCGCAGCTCGACACCGACCTCCCGCGAGACCCTTATAATCCTCATGGACATTTCTTGACCATGGGGCGCAACTGCACCATACCCAAAATCCGCCTTCATTCGATGGCAAACCAGAGAAAAATCCATGCAAGGATGGGGATACAGAAATAGTGTACACAACAGCGCCAAGATTGAGTAGAGATAAAAACTTAACTTATATGAATTATAAACAATAATAACATACAGGAAAATAGTTTTGAAATTATTAATCTGGTACTTTTAAAGCATGGTAACTATAAAGTGCAAGAATAATTTTAAAAAATAAACATTTGATTGGAAATAGAAACCCATTTTAAATTTTACTAAAATCAATGAATTCTTTTTTATTGTAGAAGCAGTGGTGCAGTAGGTAGCTTTTAACCGCAGATTTGGGGAGATTCAATTTAATTATATCTTACCCATCTTTGAGGAGGGAATTATATTAAACGATTCCCGATGGTACGACCTTCTTTGGAAAAGAGTGGTTGACATTCTAGGACGATTAATATTATCTCTATTGCGGGTGTTGTATTCGTGAAAAAGACAGTTAAGTGTGAAGCAATGGTGGCACTGTAATAATTAGGTCGTAACAAACACAACCGTTTCATAGTTATATAAATGCAGGAAAGTGTTAAAATATTTAATTCCCTAAATAAAGGTTGTCAAGAGTTTCGGGTGTGAGATTTACAAATTATCCGAACAATCCTGAACTTTTCTGAACAAGAATGTAATTGAGATAATGTTCATAGGATATAAAAACAATTCATTTGTTCAAATATGAATTGTATCAAAGTTCATAGGTTTGGAGGAATCTGACCTCTAAACAGGAAAAGTAATTGGAAAGGTATATCATATTATTGTTTGAAAATTGAACCACTTCAAATTTTTTATTTGAATGCTAATTGTACATTACACGTCTGCTCAAAATGCAGGCTCAGTAATGATTAATGAATGCAGCAAATTTCCTAGTGGTGTCAATAGTGATTTGGCTAGGTATAAAACATAAATAAATTGAACGCACGTTTTAATTAGATACGTTGAAAATCGGTTAAGTATTTGCATGTTGTATTGATTTTTTATTAAATTGATTTCCTATTAATTTTTTTCTTTAATTGTGCTGGAGGGGGAACAATGGGGAAAATATGAAAAGTTCATTTTGAATTCGAGTAAGTTTAAATATTTAGAAGACTGATTTACTTCGCCATTTACTGATATGTTTATGATGTTATAGCATTTTTCAAAGTACTATTTAGGAATTGTTATACGTATTGATACATGGATGATGAACAATACTGACATAAATATATCCATTTTTGGTTTTAAAAAAATTACTTGTCTGCACACTGATAGAAAAACTATTTGTCAAGGGTGACTTTTCCAGTTTGAGAAAGGGACAAAAAAGAAAAACCAAACCTTTATATTCTTAGTTGGATTACCAGAAGTTCAGCATTGGCACACATTTCCTTCTTCTAATGACTAATCTTCATAATTTAAGTGAATCCATATTATTATCGTGAATAAACTGAGTCACCAGCATATCAGTTGAGAATATTGAGTATGTACTTAGCATTCGCGTATTAATTTTCTCCCCAGTATGTATTTAACCTCAAGACATATGAGAAGCGTTGTATACGGAGTTCTTTCATAATACCATGTACCGCGTTTGTCAAAACTATTTATTCGGATTCTACTCGTAAAACCTACGAAGTGTTCAATTTTTGACTATGTAGCGTGCGTGTTCCGTGAAACTCTCTGGGTTTAAAGTGTAGTCCATTAATAAAGACAAAATTAAAAAGAAAACAGATTAATGCACTTTTAAATTTATATATAACCATAACATACTGTGTGATAGGTTTTTTGTTACGTAAAATACGCCCGATACTGTTCTATTCCGATTCAATATTCCAATTTCCAAATACTTCAATTAAGTGTGCCAGATTAATTCTTTGGTAATTGAAAAATAGTTACTGAACTCACTAAGTAAGCCTATACCAATACCAAGTGATTTGTTTGACTCAGGTCTCAAAATCATATTAATTATTTCCTCAAATAATATCTTAGCGAAAAAAGAAGGTTTGGGAGTGTCATTGATGAGAAAGATATTATAATACTAAGTAATGTACGCAAAAATGTTCTTAAACTTGTATTACATTTTTGAAGAAGTAGATGAACTCATTTTTTAATCAGTAGAAAATATCTGCTCGATATTTCTGTTCCAATAACAGTTTTTTTGTATTTAATATTTTTCCTGTTTCAGTTTCTATCTCTCAAGCCTTTCCAAGCTCTCTTTTTCTAATTTATCATTTATTTATTCATTCCTTTTTCATGTGTTCTAAGCAGTGGTCTATAACATATTGACTTCCAAACAAGAGCATACTCTTCCGAATCTTTCGTGTATTTGCTCAACTCTTTCGTCCATTTACTCTTTCACAAATGTACAGGCCTCGTAAACGGAGGCAGACATAAGGGGGTATTACTGTATTAGCTCAAAATTCTCTACTGATTTGTCAAAATAACTTCTTTTTTGCTTGGCCATGCATCAAACATTTTCCTGTCAGACTGAGAAGTGGTGAAAAGAACATCAAATTGGTAAATCCTACTGCGAATCCATGAGTTTATTCCGAAATGACCGGTAATTTCGTCCTCGATTCCTCTTCCCAAAGATTTTTCATGACTCATTGCCAGTTCGCGTCATGAGTCAGTAATTCCCTCCCCCTCGTCACCAGATTTCGTGTCGCGACGTGTGGCGCCAAGCAGCCGCGTCGCAGTCTCTCGCGACAATTAGAGTCGCAGGGTGACAATTAGCAACCTGCGATTGGGAGAGCGGGTGGGGTTCGCCGGCGACACAGCCCCTTTCATCATCTCGTTGCGCTCCGCCTGCCCCACTCCCTCCCAACGTCCACCCACTGCGCCTCACATTCTGAATTGACAATCTCTGCCTCGACAGACGGCGGAATCAAGGGTAGAATATTCTTTGTTTCCGGGATGGCAACTCCAACTCGTGGCACAGAGTTGTTCCATTTGAAGAGAAATAAGTAATAAGGCTATTCAAATTGTTTAGGTATACGTAGATAATCACACTAAGCAAATACAATAATCCTGAACTAACTTACAAAGTTACGCTAAAAAGTGTTAACCAATCTTGAGTATCAGAATTATGCTAAAATTTGTATATTTCAAATTACTAATTGCTTCTAAAAAGTTGTACTATTATTCGGAAGAAAAGAAAAACAATTTATTTCGGACACCCTATTTTTTATAATTTCTTGTAAGACGGAACAAGAAATAGTCGATTGCATATCATTTGGAATAAACGTTTCTTACATTTAACTATTCTCTTCAAACAATGGTGACTCCCCACATACCTATATTGACGTAGATCCAACGCCCCAAATTCGTAACACCCCATTTGTAACACACTCAAAAATGTGTTTTACTCCCCTCCCACTTCGACTCACTTCCAAAACATTAGTCGCTTATCAAAATATGTTATGACAATATTTTATTATTAGTTTTTCTTAAGACCGAGATAATTTTGTGAATTAAATTTAGTTTTATAACTATCGTTTTTACTGATGACAAAGGAAAGTACGTATGTTACAAGGCTTTTGAGTTTTATTTACCTCTAACTTGTAATAACGTTCATGTACAAACATTCTTGCTCGCAGTTAAAGCGAAATTGAGATTACTAGTATATTAATTTGTTACGATTAAAGTCAGACTTCCAGTGAAATAGTTGACAAAAACGGCGTATCTCGATCAAATACCCGCAACACTGTTTGAACATTTCCATAGTTTGTTTCAGATTTAAGAAGCAACAGCTTGGTCAATAAGGATTAAATATTGTATAATACATCTTCATCCCTCATATTCCTGCTAGCTACATATTTAGAGAAAGAATGTTAATCACAAGTGATATCCATGAAACTAATGTAATATAAATTTCAATAAGATAGAAATATATAATTAGATATGAAATTAAAATATCTCAGTATCTAATAATCAGGAATGCTGCAGAATCTCACGAGCGAACCAGGACCGGGTCGGCTAGTTTAATGTATAAGTTAATCTTATACAATATAACAAGTAACGATGAAATATACAGCGAAAATGATCTTGTCTTCACCAACCATTATTTAAAAAGTTGAATAAAAAATAATATATTACTAGGAACCATTCGCCACAACGACTGTAGTACTTCTATATTTTCTAAATTTTTATTTCTTTGGGATGTACTCAGATACATACAACATTTAATCACATAATTTTGAAAATATTTTATACTATTATGTGCTCCATTCTATACATTTTACTCTTATATTTCAATAGCAGGATGCATAAAAAGGCTTGAAAAGCTTCTTCTCCACACTTTCACGACTAATTATTCATTATTGTTGCTGATTTGTAAATACTATTCGCATTTAACCTCCTGTTTGTTTTTCCTTCAACTCATTCAGAATTTGTAGATATATAGTTCTACGTACATCCTTTCACTCCTGTGAATAATTTATACATAAAACGTAGAATAACGAAAAACAAAGTAAAAGGTGTTTTGAGTATACTTCTGAAAAATTGATATCCAACTTTTTAAATCATGGCAAATTAACACAAATGTATAAAGAGCGTCTGATTACATTTATGACATTTAATGAGAACGAGAATTATTTACACGAGTCTCAGTTACAAAAGTATTTCCTACAATGAATAAAGGAATCAAAATTTAAAAATGAACTGAGGATAACTATGACTGAAATATTACTATTTCTTATTAACTACGTCTATGAACTAACTTCTGTATAGAACGGATGAATCAACAAGTTTTTCTATATACACTTAATGTTCATTCCATTCGCTTAATAACCCCGACATCATCATAATGACCCTTATGTATATTAGCAAGCTACAGCAACGGTATTCGGATATAAAAACTTGCAATGGCCGCTGATCCGTTATGGAAATGAGAAGAGGTAAAAGAGAAAGATCCTAATTGACAACCTGTTTTTCGCACTTTGTATTCTACATACTATAACATAAAATCTTTTCAAAAAGATACTGGTATCGTTTTTTAGGGGAGTGTTAATTTGGTCCCGGATAATTCTTTGACGCCCAAATTTGAATGTGTTTTGTGTAATAGCTTGTGGAAGTATATCTATTAGGCATTTCACTTCTCCACACTTTTGGTAAATTTTTATTTGATTTTCAATAAGCTACGGGATGGTTTCCCTTCCAATAGCTCAAATGACTCGAGAAACTAACATCTGATGACCAGAAACGCACTCGTATGTTTTTGTGACTTGCTGTGGAAAGTTGTAAAACGATATCTCATTAATGGTACTGTTTGGCATTATCTTGGGTGTATATTGTTTCTTCTTTATAGACAAAGTGTCTGTGTTTCTTAAGTTTTGTTGAGAAAGACTAAGATAGTTATAAAATCTAACCTAAAACGATACAAATTATTTCAATAACGTGAATTCAATAAGAACAAAGAGATATTTGAGTTTCACCAATTAAGAGTTGTTGAAGAAATACTAACGTAGTTTCTTCTGACAAAAATTATGTGTATCACTGGAAATCATGTTCCAGTCAAGCACGTATTCCAATAGGTAAAACTATTTTAAAACTGATTCAATAATGAATTAAGCTTAAATGAATAATTTTGCATATTTATTTCAAAATTACTTATTGATTTGTATTACAAGTGTTCCTTCTTGAGGGAAGATAACTTTTGAGGAAAAAATAATAAATTTGAGAATGAAAATTGGTTGTGTTATTAGAATTAAAGACTCGTCAATTAAAGAATTGTCTTCTTTGGTCCCGCTTCAGAGAAGTGATGCATCCAGAATCCCATCCTCCTCCACCCCACCCCACCCCTTGGTGAACGTGTCATTGCATTGGCATTGTTCCTTTTCCCACAGCGGCGGGCGTTTAGAGTTTTGTCCGTCGCTGCGCTAACGTTTCATTAGACCTTCCTCCGACACGGCGCAGGGCCTTAATCGCACACCAGATTCGCCGCCCGTGATCCTCCCCCTCCCACCCTCTTTCCGTCGCCCCACCCTCGCAGTGACAAGTGGACGGATGCGTGTCGCTTATTTACATGGCAATGGCCCGCGCACTCTGCGATTAACTTAGAGCAATTAAGATTTGATTGTCTTAATAATGTCAGTGTGACGAAGCGGGCGTTCTGGGTGGAGCCCAAGATGCGACGACGCGAGCTCTCAGAAATTGTGAATGGACAGCGGGAGGAGGGTGAGGAATTTGGACGATGTTCCCAGGTGTTAAGATAATAAGCCCTTGGGATTGTCGACGGTGTTTTCGCTGAGAAAGAAAATGAAAGGAATGTGATGGGAAACAAAACGATTCTTGAATCTATAGTACGTGTCACGAATTTTCATTATCATATTTTGGAAGTGAAACACACATGTACTAGAATATCCATTACGCACATAACCAAGACAACTCCTTAAGGTGTATGCTCGCCTAAATGACTTGATAATGATCGGAGAGTTGGAAAAATATTCCTCATCAGTTTAACGTAAAATTTCACGACAAAAATATTTTCATCGATGTGTAAATGAATTTTTTTGTTTTGTTTTCAAACTCTAACTTCAGTTACTAACAAATTCGTTAGGAGAGTATTTCATATTACATTTAATTGTATTATTACAAATCGTAAGTTGAAAGGTGATTTATTAAACCGCTTGAAAGTATATTTTGAGTGTTGTTAAGTAATTTACGCTCCCTTTCTAACACTCACCAAAGTCCAATATTGTTTTGATTAGTGCTTGTTTGACGTATAAGTACAGTATTCTGATGTAATAGAATATAACAATCTTTTTGATACTTTTTTGTCAATTACTTTGTTCCTTATTGCACAAATGATAATGTACTACTTCCTATCATCCTGATTCCATAACGAAAAAGAGAATTTTCTGCAACAAAATCCATATTAATAAAAATGAATTATTTGGAATTGGGATCGGAAAAAGTAATCGATAAAATTATCGGAAATCTCGAAGGAATCTTCTACAGGGTTATTGGAATTAAAATGCAAAGAATGATTAATACTAATGAATTACACAAAGAGTAAAACAATTAAAACTGGTTGCTAATAAATAGATATTAATCTTCACTCTCATAATTGTTGACTATGAAACTTACTAATGTGTTCGTTAAGTTCAATTGCATTACGTGAGGCGGACAATCCACTGAACGTCGTATGATCTACGTTAATGAATCGTAGAAGCAAAACTATGTGAAGGACATTGTTTTTAAGAACATAACCTAAAAGTGCAATGAAACAAAAGAATTTGGAGGTCTTTATTATGCACTTTGTAAAGACAAATATATGAATTTAGAATATTAGATAAGAACCCCGCGCTGACAAAATGAGCTAAAAATTCCAGACCTGTTGACAGGTGTTTTAATACCCTCATATAACAGTTTTTAATAAATAATAGGGTGAACTATATCAATTCACATAGCCAATTTTTCTAATGTTGTTGTATTTTTGTATGTTTGTTTAATAACAGAAATAAATATCTTTTTTCTGTTTTATTTGTGTATTGTTTTAAAATTTTGAGTATCCAGTAATGATTGTTTTAAGTTTCTTTTCAAAACCCGGGCCATGTCGGGTAGCTCTCTTATGGTTACTTATATAAAAGAGATATCGACACTTGTCAAATTTCAATTTTTTACTTTGATTTCAACGTTAATTCGTCCCACCCGTGACTCAGGTGGTAGTGTTATCGCTCATCACCAAGTCATACCGGGTTCGATTCCCGATGGTAGCTGATTTGTATCTTTTCACATTAATGTCCCAGTTCATATAGCTGTGACTACTGAAAAGTAAACCTTCCTTCGCCTCTCCAGCTCCTCCTAGTATCAAAACTCGAACTATTACTAACTACATTTACTAACCCCTCCACGTAGGCAAAGTTGTTGGTAAACCCACCAACCTACCACCTAACGCCCACCCCCTATCGCTCCACGAAGATAAGCTTCAATAGCATGCTACATTTCCCATTTACAAATACAACAATACAATACCTTAACATTACCTCAAAGGGTTCTAATGACCTTGACGAACCCTAAAACCCCACAAAATAAACATTAACTCAAAATATAAAAATGTGAAATAAATATTAACTGAATAACCGAGAGAAAAATATTTCTAATTAGATTACTAAATTCATTACCGAAGAAAACGTTGTTGTTCATAGCAAAATAAACTAGAGCAAGAGAAATAAAATTAAAGCTTGCGACATTTGCACTTTTCCATTGGACAACGCAGCAGGCAGAGATGTCTAGAGACGTTTTTATGCGTCCGAAAGCACTTCTTGGAACGGTTGCTCATTGTTCCGAACCGGAGTAGAAGATCGTTTCAATCCCAATTTACGAGCAGCAAAAAGTATATTCCTTCCACCGTGGTTCATTGTATTCGTGGAAACGAAACGTCTTTGTCAGTAGCTACTAAATCGGGAATTAGGTTTCTACAATACCATGTCCACAATTAATTTGGATACTCTTGTTACAAAAATGATTTCTTCTTAATGATATGATTTATTGAATTATCTTGTAAAATAAATCTGAGTAACTTGACAGAATCGGACAGTCACCATATTTTCGTGAATTTCCCGACAAACAATAATGTTCATTTTAAATCAATGTAGAAAGTTTTTTATCACACAACGTGTAAAAAAAGTTACCTATCCTTTGCAATTAAACTTATTACTCAATGAAATCCCAATGGGAATACCCCTGGACTCGTCTTGGAAACCGACGTCCTAGAATAGTAATACTCAAACTTCTATACGACAGATTTCGAAATGGGCGTACCCATATAAGAATTGAGGTAATACGTAAAATGTAAACACATTGTACCAATGGGTAGTTCTCTCCAATTCGGGAGAGAAGGCGACTCCCGACGTAAATCCTCGAAGATTTCTTAAAAGTGTTTTTTAACGATTTCAGTACTTGAATATTAATGTACTGCTGTGGCACTCAATTTCAGATGAAAAAAAAATTGTCAAAAAAAAATTGTGTCAAAAATTTCACCTCTGGCATATTCTCCCCGAAGAATTAGTACATTATTCAAATAATGAATTTCATTTTATGATTTGAACTATTCAAACATCGTCCCTTCTTTTCAAACGCTAGCTTCCTTTTGACCAAACTCCGACGCTCGTAATCTAACGGGAAATGGAAAGCAGATAAAATCTTATTTGAAATAAAACTAGGACTAGTATGTATTATCATGAAACAATGCATAATAATTTTTTATGAAATCACCATGCCTGGAGAATTATTTATACTAATGTTTCGTTGAATTATTTACTTGACATACAATTATGTTATTTTCTTTAGTCTCTTGCCAGAAACCTTCATCCCAAAATTTTATCTGAATGAATCAATTATCTCCAAATTTACCATTTAAATTTTGTGGTTCTTTTAAGTATGTTTGATTAAATTATAAGAACACCGTGTCTATAAATTATTATAGACAAGGCCATCTTAGGTCAACCCAAATGTTTCCATTATGATGAAACAAAGAGATGAATTTTTAATGTGAATCTGAGTTGTTTTTTGACTGTCTATAATAAGGCACGGTGTTCTTATAACAGTCACAGAAAGTGTTTAAGAATACATATGTTTGATTAAATTACATAGCTTACAGATATATAGATTTTTACTGAATATGCTTTTATTTAGTCTCAAACGCACGTCTTACATACCACTGTCCTGATTTAAAGACAGCGACCCATATGCAAATGAATTACTTGAATGAATGAGGTTTTCAGAAAAGACCATTTAAACATTTGTAATAGGTATATAAAATGTGAAGCTGTTGAACTAAAATCGTTAAACATTTTAAAGAAGTATGACCTAGGGGTCACAACGTTTGACTTTATTTGGCGAAATATATTTTTAAAAGTATTTAGAGTACTTGCAGCGAAGAAAAGTAATGAGGAAGAGGCTTAGAGATCATATGAGGAGGATCCAATGTCAGTATTGCGAGATTGTCGACTCTTCCTCTCGCTGTAGATGGATGATTTATTCTTCTCAGCAGAATCTTAGTGAGTTTATGTTCGGAAGCTACCGCCTACATCAGTCGATTCGTAGAACCGGCAGTTCTTGATCTGCCTACTGTGACGGACAGAGGGCTTTATCACTAACCTTTGGACCGCCTGATACTGCGTGAAGTTAGCTTTTCCACGAGTTATAGTGGTCGTGTGTGGGTCATGAGGCATGCCGTCTCAAATGGGTGGAGCTACGCTAGGCTACCCCCCCGCGGNCGACGTCGTTTCTCGAAGTCCTTTAAGCAGTAAAACATACAAAGTTAATAATAAAATACAAACCAAATGAAATAAAAGGAATAAAAAATGTTGTAATACCCTCTACCGACAGGGTATTGGAAGTTGGGTTTAAAAAGGGAAATAAATGAAAAGAAAATTAGTCGGAGCAATAGAAATTAATGGACTTTTGTAATATTTCGTTAAGGTTGTCTGTCTGTATTGCGCAAATGATTCATGCAAAGATGGATTTTGTTCGCATCTTGCTGCTTTTAATTTAATATGCGGTCAATACCAAGAGACAGTATTCGACCTGAAGGATATTGAATGCTATTTTAAGCTCCATCTATATCGATCAAGTGATTAACGAAGTTGGTGTCGAGGACGAACTATATTGTAATACAAAGGAAGGAGTATTATTCAATATCCAGTTTCTAAGGGTTGATTTCTATTTTTTTTAGCTAGTATTTAGTTACACGTAGGTTTTTACATTTGAGAATTTTCATATTTCTGTTACCGGAAGTCATTTTTAGCACCCAAAATATCATTGGTTTTAGAAAATTTGTTTCGTATTTGGATTGAGTGCTGGAAAAAAGTTTTACATTAAATAATTAATTTTAAATATATTTCTGACAAATTTTGTTTTTTGTCAGTACCCCTAAACATCAACAATATTTCGTTAAAGTTGGATGATAGAAACGATATCACAAAGTATCATTATTACCCCATTAGATATACGAGTAAATAATTTTGTTTGGGGGCAATTTTTGGTCCCATTAATCTTAAGGATAATAATATTGTATGAAGATATATAGCAGACAGAACGTTGCATTGTATTTGATTCTTACAGTAATGCGATTTGAATCAGGTTTGCAGTTGGGAGACATATTTGCGAGTTTGAGATAGCATACCTTGTTCATGTGATACGGTCACTGCTATTGATAACGAAAAGAAAGTTTACTCTTCAAGGGTTATCACATTACATTTGTTTACACATCCAACGATGATATATCCTGCTGACTCATTATCCATTCAACATCAAGAATTATATTTGGCAGTTAATGTTCGATTTAAATACTGGAAGATGAAATAAAGTAATGAGATTCGAAAGAGAAAAAAAGATCACTTTTAATCTTTTGGTGACCTCTCAAGGGATATATTTTGTGATTGGTAATTCAGTGAACTGTGATACTTCCACAGAATGAATATATAAATATTGTTAATTATCGGTGTTACTATAATGTATACTTCCGGAGTATGCTCTTCAGATAACAATACAAGACTCCAAAATTGACGAGTTTGTGAATTGGTAGATTTGTCATATCGGTGATCGGTGTCATATTCGTTGAGTTTGGATTTTATGCCACGACAATATCAGTTTACAATATTAATATCATTAACGATAATATAATCTAAGTAAGGATCCTTGGAGTTATAAAGATTCAAACAAATCAGAGGTATTACTTTCCAATTACATAGAATGTGTAAGGGATTATTGTAATCGGTTCAAAATAAAAAGAAAAAGATTTCTTCGGATGGGCTCCAGGAGAGTATTTTCAAATTTTGGCGATGATGTCCAATGTATTTTTTACGAGGGTAGGTGAAAAATCTGCTAACAGACGCCCATAAGGGTCCCCACTTCAGGGATATGCAGTTGGAAGCGACCCACTAAAAAACACCTCCCTTTACTTCACCGCTTCCCACGGAACCACCGTTAGGCATTACTTTTCGGGAGCGGGAGAGCTAATAGCTACTCTTGGTTGTATATAACAGACATTTGTCTCATTCTCTCCGGAGATCGTAGATCTTTGATAGTGTGGGCTATCCAGTTTGCTATATTGCTCCAGTTATCAGGAGATTCAAAAATGGGTTTCACGATGTTTTCTGGTGACAGTTCTTCATCGAGACTCTCAGAGAGTTCATTTCTATCCTTTTCAAAGCGAGGGCATTTGAAAATGATGTTCTGGACTCTCGGTTTCTGTCGGACAAGTTGGACATAATGGATTGGCGATCACTTTAAAGCGATGCTGCTATGATTTAAAACACCCATGCCCCGTTAGGAACTGGGTGACGTAGTGATCCAACTCACCGTGCTCTCTTTTGGCCCATATATCAATGGTAGGTACAAGGTAAATCCATCGTCCTACATCTGACGACTGCCATTTCGTTTGCCAAAGCGAAAATGTATTTTGCTTTTCTCCTGCAGTGATTGTATTCTGGGAAGCTTGACCATTCTCTTTACCACGTCATCAGGTTCTGGCCCGCTCCTCTGCCAGAAGGTCAATTGGTGGCATTGCTGCCAGTACGCAAGCTGCATCATATGACACTGTACGAAAGACACACATGACACGTAGTAGTTCTCTACGGTAGGATGACTTGATCTTTCGACCATACGCTTTGACAGCTAAAGAGCGTGACCAAATCGGAGCGGCGTACAAAAATGATGGAAGCAACCACGTTCGATGGTAGTTTTCACCGGTCTTGCCTCGGGCTCCAACTTTGGGCATTAATCGCGCCAGTGCATTAGCCACCCGTGATGCCTTCGCACATGCACTGCAGAGATACTCATCAAATCGCAGCCATTCATCGATTTAAATACCTAAGTATTTCACACAATGCTGGTATTTCACACACCGACTCTCTTGAGTCTCTCTTGACTTTCGACTGGATATGAGCACTGCCTCCGTTTTATGGTACGGAAGTTGAAGTCCAACTGATGCCAGCCACCGGCGGTGTTAAATGTATTTTTCACGTCTGGAGTGACGAGAGCTTAGTACTTTTTAGTTCCTCCTTTCCATCTTTTACCTTCAATGGCCGTACGAGCAGTGTTAATGACAACATCTATGGCATCCACAGTAGATTTTGATTTCCTGAAACAGTATTGGTTTTCGAAGAAACCATGATCACTCTCCATCAATGCTTCCAATCGGTTGCAAATGATACGTTCTAGTACCTTACCAGCTGTATCCAGCATACAGATCGGCCGATAGGAGAACGTTTCATTTGGTTGTCCTTTTCCTTTAGATATTGGAACGAGATTTTGTTGCTTCCAAATGGCAGGAAAAATCCCTTCTCGAAGACAGCCGTTATATGTCCAGGACGATCTTCGGTTGATTCTGAATGACCGAAGCCTCAGGGATTCTTAACCTTGAGGACATTGTTAGGTATACCATCCGGACCTGATGCTTTAGAGTCTCTCAATTTTTGCAGGCTTGGAGTAGTTCCTCTTTGGTGATTGGATCTACTGTTATTGTACCGTAAGTGATGTGAACAAATTTTAGTATTTGTTAGTTGATTTGGGAATAGTGTGGAGGCTATTCTCTCCGGAAACTGAGGGCAAGATGGAGGAGTAGTTACGTCCTTTAAACTAGCCATTACAATTTTGTATGGTCTACCCCATAGATCACAGTCCACCTCACTGCATGGTTCTTTCCAACTACGCTTCTTGCTGATTTTAATCGTCTTTCGCAGCGTTCGTCTAGCTTCCTTGTTTGTCGTTCAGATTGTCATAGCTTGGACTCGCTTTTGTTCTTTGAGCGCGCCTTTGAGTGCGATGGCAATGCCTCTGAAGTTCAGTACTCCGGTTTACACACAGTTTCCGGATCTACATGTCATTGATGCATCACAGACATTCGCTAAACAGGCCATTAGTTGTTCAGACCTTTCTTCTACATTTCCGGAGCGTTCAATATTGCCATCTATGAAGTGCGAATGGCTATGAACGCCTCCCGATCGAAAGAGCGTGTATTCCAAGTGACACCACGCCTCTTCCCAACCTTGCACCTTTATCCCGTCTTTCTACTTCATACACAATAGTCTGGCGGTCACTATGCGTATAAAAGTCTACAACTTTCCAAGGCAGAATACTTCTACTCGGGCAATTACTCGCAAAGGTTAAGCCGAGAATTGAACTGTAACCGTTTCTAACGAAAATAGATGTGGATCCTATATTTACTAGAAAAAGTTCGCCAGCGGCAAGTGTGTTCAGAAGGGCTTCACCTCCCTTGTTCGTTCTTTTGCTTCCCCAGACTGTCGCCCAAGCATTAAAGTCGCCAGCGATGATAAATAGTCGTCGTTCTCTGCGATCACTTGGTCCAATAAGGTCTTATATTGGTTAAGTGTTATATTCGGGGACGCTGTAAACGAATATACTATTTACCTTCATCCAGACGAAGCCATCGCAGTGTATCTGCATGTATTCTTGGATGTGGAGATCGCCACATACTCAGATTGCTGCGCTGCATGTTGCGTCGGACTTCCATTTTGGCGAGTCTATATCCTTTTATTGCTCACAGACTATTGCAACATGAATGTTTCGCTCACGTACTGTTTGCATTACTAGATATTGTACTGATTCACATTAGTTAGGATTAAACTGAATAATCTTTAACGACCGTTTCTCTGCGCAACGAGTAAAACATCATGGAAAACGAATATTTTGGGTCACCCGAAGTATGACCTTTGACTACTTTTTCGGGACAAAGGAAGCAGCTTGGAGACTTAGTGCAAGTATTTGCCTTATGGCTTGTGTCTCCGCAGCGATAGCAGGTGTTCGCCCTATCGGGCCCCGAGTACGTGCCCGAAAGCCCAGCACTTGTAGCACCTGGAAACGACAAACTCCTCCCGAACGTGACTGTTCACCCAGCCAATTCTAATCTTCCCCAGATCGATAGCGTTGCGAGCAAAGATTGCTGGAAGGCTGACCACTACTGTTTGAGTGCCGCAATACGCTTTGCAAAGTGATTTGACAATCACTTGATGTCCCTCAAAACCTTCAAGATTCTTCAAAATTCCCGTTCTGATGTTCTCTCCTCTAGTAAGCTCATCGAGGCCTTTGAGCTCAAGGGACACCTTAGGGGTCAGGGTTTTTACCTCAGCTACCCCCACAAGTTTCGCCACCACAGCTGTCTTAAACCGGTCAGCCTTTTGATCTGCTGTCCTATCAAATTTCAGCATCAAGTCACCGGTGGCCCTTTTCTGGATCCTGAAAACATTTGCACACAGATCTTGGAATTCTAGTGCCTCCTTCATTCTCCAATCGAATGTAATATGTATGTACGTATGTATGTATGTTAAGAATTTTGTTCCCCCGTTAGCTTGGAGGCGCTTTATTTGAATCTACAAATAAGGTAATTCCAAAGTGTTCAATTTGGAAGATATTTCACGCAATCTTTACTTGAGTACGATGCTTTGGTTTTTAGGATACCATGTAATGTGATGTTAAATATTTTGCTTCCTATTGATCTAAGAAATATGTCACCTTGTATAATATTTTAAGTATATTATTATTTGTATTTTGAATTTTTTTATTTTTGCTTAAATTTTTGTTTTGTAGCAGGTTTAGTTCCATGTTTATGTTATGAATTGTAATTGGAAACTTGAGTGGGGCACACTGCAGATTTTTATTTTTGAAATGATATCAGGTTGCATTTTATTTATTTCTATTTCCGGCGTTAACATTAGTGAATCTATGGAATGTTGTAAGTAGGAGGAAACAGTTGAAGTTAAAAATTTAGCGAATATCAAAGATTTTTAAGTAGAAAAACGGGTTTGATTGTTGTTCCCGGTTAGTTATATTTTCCATCCATTCGGTTGTGTAATTGACAGGACAACAAAAACATTGAGAAATTAAGCATAATGCTTTGGAGTTCAAAAATGATGGAATAAATAAAATAATCTGATTTAGTTTGCTTTCAATAACAGAGTTGCTAGCAACAACACTCATGACATCAGTGACACTGAAAAAAAGAACAATGATTAAAATTCAAACCTTTGAAAGAAAATGTTTTTTTAAGGCAGCGTACGTTTCAAATTTAGAGTAGATACGAGTTTCCATTTGTGTTAGAGTAGATTGTTGGTTAATTCTTTGTATTTTTAAAATGTATTGATTTGTCCGAAATTATCTGATTTAATGCAGAATTCTAGATTTATAGCAGTAACAGATTCATGCACCAAGAGTTTGTGAATAATTTTTATTACTAAAATATTGCAGAATGTTTTAAAAGAATTAACCATATAAGAATGTTTTATAAAGCATAATTCAGGAAAATGAAAACATAATCTACAAGTGTATCACGTATTAATATGGTTGCTCTAGTAATTAACCAGAGTAACGAAACTTTTTTATACTGACATTGAAATGGCGAAGGTCGCTATCTGCGGAGCACTATCTTAATTATGAATATCTGTTTCACTTACCGTTATTGTTGTGACATATCGCTGCGTGGTTCATGCTGGCGTAGTGACTTTCCACCATGCGAATTGGCATAAAGGGATGCGAATTGGCAGCGTTTACTGAATTCATTGATGTATCCCCTCCATGGTTGTTGCAGTTAATTACCTCTACTACGCTACTCGTAGATGGATTGCCACTATCCGTCACAGCACTAACTAAATCACACTAGCAACTCGGAATATAATTCAACGGCACGATATTATCAGCACGACTGCGATAGCTAGACTAAGGTCGTATTATTTCTACTCTTTGTAAGCGGGTTTGGAAATGTTGGATTCATTTTCTCTTGTTCGGAGAATAAATAAATAAATTTATTGTCAAAAAACAGTACAAACTGCGTATGACCACGTGGAGGAAAAAATACTAATTTACTCTCCGGAAGCAAGCAAGGGACCATCCCATCAATTCCGATCAAGGGCCCTAAGGCAGAGGCGGATTCAAAAAATTCAGCAAAAATTCCTAGATAAGATAAAAAGTTAGCTGCGAGTTATAATACTAATAGAATGTCAATATGTTTGTAATTTTAAGCAAAAAATTACATGTAAGTTATTATCGAACTATAGATTATTCTGAGTATAGTGCTTAAAAATTGAAATAACACTAAATTCACGATTTATTGTTACAATAGACCCGCCCCTAGACAAAGCCTAGAGAACCTGTATGATAAATCCGCCTCTACCCGAAGGAAAACCGGAGAAAAACCCGGGCCAGGATGGGGCTACAGAATTTATGTACACAAACGTGCCAATGTTGAGTACACATAAAACTAAATTAATATGAGCCATAAGACAACACAATCATGCAAGAAAATAGTTTTTGAAATTGTTATAAGTTGTTTAAAAAGTACTACAGCAATGGCGTGATAAAGCACAAGACGAATTTAACTTTTGTTAAAATCAATAAATTCTTTTACAGTGTAGAAGCACTGGTGCAGGAGGTAGTTTTTAACCGCGGATTTGAAGATATTCAATTTCATAATATCTTTTATATTCTTGGGCAGGGAATTATATAGAACGATTCCCGAATGGTATGGTCCCTTTTGGCAAAGAGTGGTTGACACTCTAGGGCGATGAATATTACTACTATTGCGTGTATAGTGTTCGTGAACGAGACTGTTTCGTATAAAGCAAGGGTGGCACTTCAGTAATTCGGTCTTAACAAACACGACCGTTTCATAAATATAAATGCAGGGAAGTGTTAAGATATTTAATTCCTTGAATAAAGGTTTACAAGAGTTTCGGGGACGAGATTTACAAATTATACAAACTATCCTCTTCTGAATTCTGAAATTTTGAATACTCTGACTGGAATTACCCCAGAAGGTAATGCCATTACGTAAATGGGAGTAAACGTTTGCAAAATATACGCAACGGGGAATACGTGGACTAACTGCGTTAACTAAGATTCGGAATGCGTAACACAATTTGCTTAATTGGGAATTAAGATTGTCAATGTGACAATTCCATTTGAGGTTGTCTTGAATATGGAGACCTAAGAATTTTGTATTCGTAACAGTTATTAATTGTGTTCCGTTTAAAGAAAGAGAAACCTGGGGTAAAGATTTTGTGATACTATTGTGAAATGACAAAGACACTGTTTGGTCAGTGTTTACAAATTCAAATTACATTCAAATTCAATTTAAAAAAGTATAGGGTCGACATTGAACTTTCGGGTACTCCGCAAGTCAGTTGCAACGTATTTTTAGTAAAGGATATTTCGACCTGTTGTTTTATATCTTTTAAATAAGAAGTTATCCATTTATGTGGAAGTCCACGAACGCCTACAGAATGCAATTTGGAAAGGAGAATTCCGTGATCGATGATATCGAGTGCTTTGAATAAGTCATAAAAAATAACCTGAAGATTTTCTCCACGGTCAAGAGATGTGGTAACATCGTTTAAGAAAGAAAATATGGTGTTTGTAGTGGAAAAAAATTTCCGAAAATCGTGTTGATCGTCAGAGAGGGCGACCCGTGGCGTAGTGCCTAACGGGTTCGCCTTCTCCCTCTTGCGACGCCGGTTCAAAACCCGGTCCGATCCAAGCAGAATCGGAGGTGGTAGACGGAGCGGTGTTCGCGGCAGGTTTCCTCGGATACTCCCGTTCCCCCTGCCTATCATTCCACCACAACATTCACTCATAGTCATTCACTCCCATTTCATTAATAATCACCGCTCCAGGGGAAGTGCAGGAAGATCATCCGGCATCCTAGTATTCCCCAGTCAAAACCAAACAAAGCATCATATATCCAACCCCATTCGCCGAACCACATGGAATGGGAAGAAGGCTGGGTTAAAGAAAGAAGAAAGTGTTGATCGTCAGAGAGAATGTTATTTTTTGATAAAGAATCTAGAAGACGCTCATAGAACAATTTTTCTAGGATTTTTGAGAAAGTTGGTAGTAGAGATATTTGTCAGTACATTCCAGTACTAAGTTTGTTTCCTTTCTCATGTAAAGTTTTCCTTTAGCTCTCTTAAATATGTTAGGAAACACCCCTTCAGATAAAGAACTATTAAAAATATTTATGAGTGGATTTAATATAGCATGGGACGAAAATTTAACAATAAACTCGGGTTTATCATCAATGCCTGTTGACAATTTGTTTTTTAATAAGCTGATGATTTTCATGACGTCACTGGCGTTAGTTTTGGAAGTGAACATAGAATTGGGTACGTGGGTGGATAGAATTGGAGGACATTGATTTGGAGATATTGAGTTCGTTATTTTACCTACTTCTGAGAAGTAAGAATTAAACAAATTTGCGATGTTCTGAGGATTTGATACGATTTTGCCATCTTTTAGCGGAGAAATATTTTCTTCTCGATTTTCAGAAGTTGACGTGTAATTTTTAACAATATTCCACATGGCTTCATCCGGTGGTTCGATTTTAGTACCTGCCTGTCGTTTTCCATAACTTTAACTGCATCAACTACTTTTCGAAGAATAGTCTTATATTTACGAAAATAATCATGGAATTCGGGTGGTTGGTTATAGATTTTTGAAAGATAATATAAACGGCGTTTGTTTTTTGAAGATATTCTTATACCTTGGGTTTTCCATCTATTGAATTTCTTTGTGTTAATTAACTTGCGTTTTATGGGAAAGCTAGTGTTGTAATGTTTTAGAAATATTGAGATAAATACATTGAATTTGTCGTCCGTGTTTTGGCAATTGTAAACATCTTTCCATGTATCTTAACGCAAATAATTTATAAATATGGATTGATTTAGGTCATTTAACTCTCATGAAAACTTGTAAAGGATTTTAAGTGGTTTTAGTTTATTATAAATAATCAATACTTGAGCAAGGTGATCACTGTATACGGCGATAAACACTTCAAAGAGATACGAGATTCCATTGTTGACTATAATTTGATCTAGCAATGTTTGACATGAGCCGGAGAGGCAAGTGGGGTCGTTTATCGTAGTAATAAGATTGAAGGAGTTGATAAGATTCTTGAATCGATTAACTGGTGAATGTGCAGAGTCGGATGTACTCAAGAAATCGATATTGAAATCACCACATATAACGATAGATTTAGTAGATTTATGTGCGATATGTTCTAAAACATTTTCGAAGTTCCGAAAAAATATGTCCAGATCTGATTGAGGAGGTCTATAAATACACCAAACAACAATACCGGTGTCGGTCAGTTTAACTGCAGACGTTCTCGTAGCCTGTCAGTGAGAAGATAAAATATCATTACAAACGTAGATACACGTACCTCCGTGGGGATTTTTGCCTTTAAAATTTTGCCGACAGTAAGAACTTGCTAAATAATAATTAGAAATAGCAGTATCGTTGATGTTGTTAGTTGAAAGCCAATGCTCTGTGAGGCATAGCAAATCGAATCGACTTTCGTGTACCAGAATTTCAATGTCTGTCAATTTGTTTGAAAGGGATTGGACATTATGATGAAATATAATTATTTTATTTTCGCAAAGAGCTTGTGACTCACGAGAAATGGAATCGACGTTAGATTGTGGAGAGGAATTTGAAATTGGTACAGCTTCTAGTTCCGGATCAAGCCCGCACACTGTACCTAAACGCGATTGTCACCTTCGAGTACCACGACGAACTCCTGAGCGCAAGTTGTAACTGTGTATGGGGGCGGCAGGAGAAATTGATGTTGACGTGGGAGATGAGGAAGCAGTAGGTGAAAGAACGGGGACAGGACAAGAAATGGGCGTGGAGATAGGAAGAGGAAATGGTGATGAGGTAGGAGCACAGGGAGGTGGAGGAGATGAGGTAGAAGTAGAGGGAGGCGGAGGAGGAGATGAGTTACGTGCAGGAGGAGGTAATGGAGCAGGTGGTTGATGTGAGGTCAGATGTGAAGCTAGGAGAGAACCGAAGTGCTGTTTCCCAGACAGGTGTAAACCGTGCTGGGTAAAGTCCTTGGCAGTCAGGTGTGGTTGCAAATCAAGAAATGTGATATTTGTGTCTGCCAGGTGATGTTTTAGGGAGATGTTTGCCAGGTTAATTTCGTGGTTTATTTGTGGAACGTTGAAGCGTGGAGGCAGGCTAGAGAGCACTATGTTTGTGTGCAGGGAGGCCATTTTTAGTTTCTGTAGATGTTCAGACGCGTTGAAATGACCACATAAGTTGATATCGTTCTGCCCACCTATGATGATTACTGTGTCCCGCTCATTGAGTTTTTTTGTGTAAGTGTCCAGTTCTCGAATAACTTCAGCCAAACGAGCGTTTGGCTTAAAGAAACCGGATACTGAGAACTGGCTAGGAAGAAATCCACGCAATACGGAGGACATCTGACGACCGTGCGAATCAGCTAGTATGAGCACGTTTGATTTCTGCGTGGAAGTGTTGGTATCATCTCTGGATAGCACTACTTTACGTGGTTTTGGGCGGCTGTGCTTACCAGTGCGTGGTGTGTGAACAGGTCTGGGTACTGGACGGGAGGGGATGAAACGAGTAGGTAAGGGAGGAAACAGAGACATGTCATCTAACACACTAAACCTATTCTGAGTGAAGAGTTGGGGTGGTGCATGCGTCGTTGGTTTAACCGGGTGATAGCAGTTGTATATTATGTAAATAAAGTCGTCGTGACGTAAACAAAGGATAGCACGAGACGACAAACGGCAAGCGTTGAAAGTTCAATGTGAATGTGTGCCTCGTTCTCGTAACTCACGCTTGAGGATAGTCAGTGGTCAATTATAAGGAGTATCCTTCTTCTTTGTCAGATGGCACCGCTGGTGGTGTCAGCGACGAAGTGTGACGTTCAGTAACGTGGTGGCGCCTCCAGTCGAAGTTGTATTCGTGTCTCTGAGCGGGTCCCAGGGCTGACCGCGAGATGACGCTTCGTGACGATACTTGAAATAATTTCAATCACGAATTTCGAAGATAGAAATTATTCGGCACTTGACGTGTGAAATCTTTCTGTCATTTAATTTCAACTTAGAAGAATTTCTGATGCCGGAAAATATTTCAGTCACTGGTTTCTGAGAGATTTTCTTCAGCACTTGAGACGTGGAACCGTTCTATCACTAGTTTTGACTTGGTAGAATTTCCGAGCTCGTGGAATATTTCAATCACTTGATTTGAAGATAGAATTTCTTCAGCTGGGCTAGGCTTCTCGTGAGGAGCTATCGGATTTGCGATGTGAACACATGGAGATTTTCTAGCGGACTGAATTCTTCGTTGTCGTTACCTATAAGCTAAACAAAGACAAGCAACAGTCAGTGCGACCCAACACTATGTCGCGGTTCGTTTCTTAAGATTCTCTAGAAATTTCTTACCAAGCTAGGCTGAGTTCTCGAATATTCTCGGGTATTACGGAAATTTCTCGAGGGTTTTGAAGCATTTTGGAAGGTGATTTGAGGCGTCTCTCTGCTGTCATGGAATCGCAATCGAGGCAATCTTTGTTGCATGGAATCTTCTAATGTTTACTATGTTAGGGTTCTTTGGCGTCGTATGTTGAGACTCTCTTGTGTAAAGAGTGGTATCACCTTGGAAACCCGTAAACAACATGGCTGATCACGTAACTTTCGTGTTTCTGTTACATGGAGGAGCGTCAGCATACGTATATGTAGGAAGGTATGTACTTCTCTTTATATGTAGGAAATGTGTTCCTACAAAGGTATCAGCCGAAAGAAAATTCTCTCTTCGGCAACATGTGGGCCGCGATCACAGACTATAAACCAGACGCCCCTCTCCCATACTAACGGTGTGTTAACAGCTTTCAGCGCTCCTAACATTGTTACCCTCTAACTA
>NNCF01141666.1:0-19032 GCA_002313205.1 Laupala kohalensis
AAATAATGTCACAGTAGTCAAGATGAGGAAGGACTAATGACTGAGTGAGGATGTTTTATGGGTTCGGTGAGTATGAGTCTAACATGATTGAGAGAGCGCAGAGAATTGCAAATATATGTGATATGATCTGTCCATGATAGCGTTTCGTCCATTATAATACCGAGATTTTTTACGTTTGGAAAAGAGGGAATTTTCACATCACCAATACAAAGGTCTGAATGAATCATGGACCTACACTGACAAAGTGATTTTTTATTCCCGAATATTATTGCCTGGCATTTTCTGGGGTTAATTAACATATTATTGCTTAGTGACCACAGTCGGATTCTTTCAAGTTCATCATTAAATAAATATATATTTTTGCTTGCGCAGGAAGAGTACAATTGGAAGTGATCGGCGTAGATGTGGTAGCGTGATGAGAGTACGGAATTCGGAAGGTCGTTGATGAATAAGGAAAAGAGTAAAGGTGAAAGAATACCACCTTGGGGCACTCCGCTGATCAGAGGCAACCAGGTAGAAAACTTTCCATTGTGAGTGACACATTGAGTGCGTCCTCGTGAGTAGGAGCTCAGTCATTTGATGCACGGTTTGAAGAGTGCAAAGAATGCAGATAGATTAGCTTCTAAAATATCAAAGTCCACTGTGTTGAACGCTTTGCTGAAGTCGAGGAGAATGAGTACAGTCACATCTCCTGCATCTAAGACCATCTTGATATCTTCAGAAATTTTAGTAAGAGCCGTTTGTGTGCTATGACCTGGGCGAAATCCAGACTGAAACATGTCCAGATTATCTGTTTTGAAAATAAGCTCGGTGATTTGACTGTGAACAATATATTCTAACGCTTTTGAGAGTGTTGATAAGATACGGAAATCATCTAAAGATTGGGTATTCGTGTGACCAGGGATTGTTTCCATGTTGACGGGAAAAAGCCCGAGTTAAGTGACTCATTAAAGATGTCCGTGATAATATGAGTAATACACGATAGGATTTTATGAATCATCATGGCGGAGATACCATCAATATCAGTTGCTCTCGATTTGATTTTGATAATTGCTTTAGAGACATCATCAACAGTCACATTCGAGAAATAAAATTGTTCCTCTGGAGCAGCGTTCTTCCTTTATCACTTCAATGAGAGTTTCTTTGTTTTCTGATAACTGATCGTTTGAGTTGTGAGCAAAATGGGAGTTCAGATATTCTAGAGGAGCACATAAGTTATGAGTTGATTTATTATTACCTACTCCAAATTCCTTTAGGTGATTCCTTGTGGAGGAAGAAGAACTTGTAGTACTTAGAACGGAGTTACGTGACTTTTCTTAGCGTTTCTGACAGATTGAGTATATTTATTGCGAAGCTTTTTGTGTAGAGAAAAAGAATATTCCGTGAGTCGAGGATCATTTTTAGAGTTGTATCTGAATGTATCTGCGTCTCTTTGGGACATTAGAAATAGAATTTTATCGTTAAGCCACGGGGCTAGGGAGCGCTTCACTTTTATTGCTTTTAGAGGGCAGATGCTATCGAATATTTGGGTTATAAATACTTAGGCAAGATATTTTATTATCCAGATTGTTAAGAGCATAGATTTGATTCCATGGGATGGAGTTTTTCCTTTGAAAAAACTTTGCCTCATCAAAATTTTTAAAATTACGAGAATATACTATACTTTAAGTGAAAATATGGCATACACAACATCATGGTGTGATAGACCGGGAGCAGTATGTTGCCCATACTTAAGAATACGTTCTTTATTTGATGTAAATATATAATCAAGCCAAGATGGATCTGTGGAGGCATTGTGTTGATAGGTGTTTTGAAGTGGACAAACTGTCAAGTTGTAAGATGAGAAAGTGTTTAGTTGGCCCAGTGACGATTTGTTTACTTGTATATTGAAGTCCCCCATTATAATACAATTATTATAATTAATGAAACATGAGGAAATTGCTTCTTCAAGCTCAGTGAAGTTGTCACTGCCCGAGGGGTCATAAACGACTCCAATGAGAATTTTCTATTTTTTAAATCAAGATTCCCATTAGTAGAAATTCGATGGTATTTTCGGAAGTGTTTTCAGATTTTGAAATAATTTTCCCTTTGAAATCACTTCTGCAGTATAAAGCGACACCACCTCCGCGTTTGATAAGCCGGTCGTTTCTGAAAAGTGTGAAATTAGGAGGGAGGAAATTTGCAGATTTATGATGGGGCTGAAGCCAAGTTTCAGAAACCAGAAGAATGTCGAACATCGAACTGCAAACAATCTCGTTAAAGTACTCCAAGTGAGCGGGAATGGACTGTGCGTTCAGATGCATGATTTTGAGGCTTCGTGGGTGCTTAAGGCCGGCGGAGCGCAACTCTTCCGAGGGTGAAGGGGTGGGAAGGGTCGGTAGCGTGGGAAAATACGTCGTTGCTCGGGAAGTGGCAGTGGGGGAAGGGGGCGGGGTGTGGTCGACCTCCGTGGAATGTTCAACAGCGCTTTCCACGTCATCCATTGCCAAAATAAGGAAGTAAAATGACACTTACCTCTATCGTACTCGCGATGCAAATAAATCATTTGAACATCACTAACACACTCTGACATGAAGATTGTAAGAAACATCAGTACACAATATGAAATAAGAATCAATAGAGACAGATAATAAGACATGCATACGAAGATTAGTAAAGAAATAGACGAGAAGCTAATATAATTATAGAAGATAAAAGTGAATAGTAAGTCATAGCTCTGAATCTTGGAGCATTTCTCACCCGGTAATTGTTCAAATATTCTGCATCCTTGTTGCTCTTACAAACATATTGTCTTTCTTTATCATTACAACCCCGTCGTTAGTCCACACGTTGTGTAGCCCGTAGCGCGAGATGGCTTCCTTAACTATGGCATGGCGCACCGCTGTAAGATCTTCTCTAATAGTTTCGCGTTGCCCCTTAAGTTTCTTTTTATTACGAAACACTTCGGAACTCACACGATAATGTGCAAACTTGACCATTACAGGTCTAACTTGGCCATCCAAACGTGGGCCGACCCTATGAACTCGCTCAATGTCTGAGACTTTAAGGTCAGGTTTCACTCTCTTTAAAACTAATTACTTTTGCTTCACAATTCTAACCTTGAGACTCTGAGACTCCAAACACTCGGAGATTGGTCCGTCTTGAATATTGTTCCAATTCGTCGAAATCGTTGTTCATTTTCGATTTTAAAGATTTGATTTCTGCGCCTTTTCCTCAAGTACTTTTTTTATGTCATCGATAACTCCGACACAGAACTGGATAGAAATCACGGAGCTGTTGTTCTACGACTTAGGGCCACTGTTACAAGGCAGAGTTAACACCCGTCTAACTGACGGGATAGCTAGCACGGACTAACATTAGACCGTCCGAACGTAACCTAACCTAACTGTTACAAGGCAGCAAGCGAGGGATAAACGACACGGGCTAGCTAGCACTTGTCCAACGTTAGTTGGCAGTACCGAACAAGCGATCTCTACGAAATCGAGATACCTTACAAGATGTTATGTTGGTCACATGTGAGCGAGTGCGAAGTCTTACGAAAGTTTCCGCAAATGTGATTGGTTGTATTTTACGCACAGGTACAAATATTTCCGGAGTGTTGTATTGAGGTAGTTATTGGGATACGTGTTTGCGAAGGTGTTTTCTGATTTTGGTATATTTAGACTTTTGAATCTTCTAACAGTTTCTTCTTTTTGTTTTTTCGGCACTATCAGTTTTCTCGTTTAGAAAGTTTAGAAGAAGAACTCAAAGAAAAAAGATTAAAAGAATAATAAATGGATTTTCCATCAATAATGTTAAATTGTTCTTTTATCTCTTTTCATCATAACCTTTGTACGGGTACGGGTACAAAATTCTTGAATAAGGTAAATTTATTTTAGTTCATTTGTTTTCAACTAGTGTATTATTATCATCTTATTATTTCTATCAGAATCAAGCATCTTATCCCTGAATTTTAGCATTAAGTTGGAGCTAGTTGTAATACATATTTATATTTCATTCGCTAAATATCTTTTAATCTTTTATTCAATCATTTCTAGTAAAATTGTATTATTTTCTGGTTTCAATATCAACCTTGATTTTAATACATAGTCTCTCTTTCTGAACTATTTATTGCAGAAAGCTTTTTTGACCACGTAGTGCCTTCAGTGCTACATAATAAGATAAAGAGTCCTATGGAAATCACTGTGACATACACTAATAATAAAATACAGAAAAGTGAATAGCATTTGAATGATAAAATAGAAAGAAATGCAGTAAAGTGAAGACAATTTAGGTTGTGAAAATATTAGATGAATCTATTTGAAAATTGGAAGAAGAATGTATAGGTCTATAGAAAGCATATTTATCGTACATGAATAAGTATTCTTGTGCTAAATCAGATCTCCGAGTAAACTGGTCAACGCTTTTAAATATATGGTGTAGTCTAGAAGGGAACAGCAGGGTGGGAACCATGAAAGTCTTAACTTTCGGAGGGCGTGGTGTACTCTTAAGGTGAGTTGAAGGAAATCTGTGGGATGTTTAGATTTCAAATTTCATTAGGATGTCAATGTCAGGGTTCTTCAGAATTTTTTTGATATGGAGTGCCTCAAGTTGTATTCTAAAATAAAATTTACTTTCTATTTCTAAAATTTTGGCATCTTTGAAAGAGAGTGGGGAGTTGATATGATGAGTTACAAAATATGAGAAAGTAGTGTGTTTCAATGCATGTATGTGTTCTTTAAATCTAATTCAGAATGTTCTGCCAGTTGACCAACATATTTCACTCATCATATGAAAGAGAATAAACTCTACTGGAGAGAGGTAATTTTTTAAATTTACAGCATTGATACTATATTCAAGTCAATACTTTCATTATACAAGCTCATGAAAATTAGACTGGTTTTCTTACGGTACAAATTCATTTTTCAGTGGGTTTTCAATTTTTCAATGCTTTACAGCTTTCATGAATATTTTTTCAACATTAAGGATAAATTCCTCGAGTTCTTGCCTCATATTTTTCAGGTAAACTAACATTTTCTTCTTAACATTGGTAACTTGTGTAAACTACGGAAAATTGAAATTATTATATTAAATTTTTCTTTTAAAATATCAATTCCAGTAATAAAGGAAAACCCAGAAAGAAATTATTTCATGACCTATTTTAATATTCAAAGTTTTTGTCAGAAGTTTGTCCAGAGAAATGATATTTTTATTATATTTATTTTGAGAACATAATACCTAGATTGACGAGATAAAATATTTTCTTTTAAATAGAGGCAGTGTTGATGTCTCATTAATCTAACTCTAATAGTAAAAAATTTCTAGCACAAGCTTGAAATCTCTTTCCTATCCATCATACATGTTAATTCTAATTTAGGGAAAAAGAATAGCAAATAACACACAAATTTTTAATTTGGACATGAAAATAAGAAAGAATGAATTTAAATTTATTGCCAAAAAAGCAGTTAAAAACTGCATATGGTCATGGAGGAAAATGAGCTAATTTACTCTCCGGAAGCGAGCGAAGGACCATCCCATGAATTCCGATCAAAGTACCCGAAGGAAAACCGGAGAAAAACCCGGAGAAAAACCTGGATCAGGATGGGGCTACAGAAATAATGTACGTAATCGCGCCAAGATTCAGTACAAACAATTAATATGTATAACTGTATTATAATACAGCAAAATGTTCATTCACCACCCTTCTCCTTACACCAACATTTCCTTAGTAACAAAGTGGTTATTTATTATTTCATTATAATAATCATGACATTAAAAATCAGTCACCTGCTCACTCATATTACCTTACACTGACCTAAGGTAGAGTTTCGTCTTCTATTAAACTTTTCAACCTTCCCATCACCCATACGGAAGAATTCTGTCCAACATTTAATATCCAAAATCTCTTAAGGACTAATTCATGAAATATTAATAAAATATCTTATTTCATGAATATGACAACATAATTACAGTATAAGTAATTTACTTGAAAGCAAACACATTACACCCCATTTTAAAATTGTGACAGGTACATGGGGCAACCAACAGATAAAAACTTACTTCAGTTCTGGAGGTGGCACACGGCAATGGGGTGAGCAGGTATGGCTGAACTGCATACTCACTGTCTCCCAAAAGCCACATCCCAGGATATTCTCCTCCAGCAAATCTGTCGCGCAGATTGCTATTGGAGAATATCGTCGAATTGTGGCTGGAACCAGGCCATCTGCAAACAATGTCCATGATGCGCAGCTCAGCATCACAGACTACTTTTCTTGGAATGTGCAAGTTATCTTTTCTGTTCCTGAACAGTTCTGCGTTGTTGCCTCCTACAATAAGAAAATGCATGACACATATTCAATGACAGAAAGCTGGAGGTTGGTATTGTTTAATACCAAATTCCATTGAGAATAATTTATCAAAATACAAAACATTTGGAATTCTACATTAATTATACCTGGTGACTGGATCTTAATGTGGGTGCAATCTATGGCACCAACGACTCTAGGAAAATTGGCAATCGTCCTGAAATTGCCAATTACCAAGAGCCTCTCCTCGGTAGATTGTGGCATTTGTATAAAGTCTTCGAGTTTCCTTGCGAGGGAACAACACGCCTAGAGAAAAGGGGTTATAATACACAAATCAAAACAGTAACTTCAAATATGTAGATTAATCTTACCTCCCAAATCACTCTTCCAGCCATAGACTCACCACAAAAATCAGCAACTGGCAGAATCATACCACCAAATGCAAAACACCTCAAAGGTATAAGTACTTTGCATTCTGGAGAATCTGCGTGGTTCCTGTATTAGGGCAAATGATACCAAAGAAGTGAGACAAAAAAACAAAACAATATAATGCTAGAACATGGTAATCAATCCGCATAAATATAGTATTCTTGAAGTGGCATGACGATAAAACTAATAACAACTTACCAAGAAACTGAACGAGAAAAAACTAAGAAGAGAAATATGATTATTCCTCATACTTTTTTTAAACTCTAAAACAATATGAAATACCGTTAACCGAAATTGTCACCTTTCTATAGCTAACGAAATATCATCTTGAAGCATTTCCAAAACATCGAAAAATACTTGTTTTGACAATCTAAGCGAAGTGCAAATTCACTATCGCTCAGATCAACAGCGAAATCTAGGTGATGTCGATCGGAACGCTTCGGAACTCTTCGGAACTCGAAAAATTAAGTCAAGAAGCATGGCAGCTGCCTCTTCGTCATCGTGCAGGTTCCATAAACCGAGATCCACACTCGATACTGAAAGAAAAATAACTCGAATACACGAATTAACAAGGTCGCAACCTCAAAGCACTATCACAATACTACACCAACAATATGGCAGCATGTCGCTGGTGTCGACCTCAAAATTTTTAGCCAATCACATAATTTAGACCAATTAGCCGCAGCTTAGCCAATCACATCGCTTAGCCGTTGCGGTCGTCACAGTTAAACCCACCGCAGTCGATGGACTGGCTTTTGGAGAGTTGAACCAAGGAGTTAGGCCATTTCGTGTACATGTAACAGTGGTATTCGGAGTTAGACCAGCTCAAACTGAGTTAGTCGTGGTATAACTTTTGGGCTGCCTGCCTTGTAACAGTGGCCCTTAGGCGACTTGGTCCGCCAAAGACTCTGCCAGCATGGATCTAACTTCAGCGTTTCCTAACGCACTCAGCAGCGCTTGAACGAGATTTTCATGTTCGGTGTTGGCACCACTGGCAGGAGCACGACGCTTGTTAGAGTTGTTCCTCTTGTTTGTCAGGACAAAATAGCAATATAAAGAAAACTTGAAAAGAAGATTAAAATCTTAATTGCAAAAACTGTGCACTGAAACTTGAGTAATCAAACAACTCTAAGCACGATGTCACTCGACTTCTTTATCCCACTGAAATTTCACTAAATACCGGGAGCCGATCTGAGTGTGTTACTCGGTCGTAGTCTCCAGATCCGTTTTGGCGATCCCTGATTCTGAGAAAGTGGTTTTTGAAATAACGTCCGTCCATCTGTCCGTCTGTGCGCACCGATTCTGAGTAAATGTATGAACCAATTAAATTCGCATTTCGTATTTACAGTAAAATGTACTTGTCAATGCACATGCTCCATTTTTTTTAAACATGAAGGTCAAACTACTCTTTTGAATGTTTCTCAAAAAACGGCTCCAACATTTTGCTTAAATTATCTCTACCTAAAGTACAGTTAGTATGCATTACATCCGCATTAGCGATATTTCACTTGAAAGTTTGGTGTGGACGCAGTAAAATAATTTCTGTCCGCTACACTTACACATTAGTTTACTGTTTCAAGAAGCTTGAATAATATTTAGCAGTGGAAATGGACCAAGCAGACGTAGAATACACTTTTCGTAAACTGAAATGAAAGATATGATAATGATAAAATACTTAGGAGGACAGCAAACGCACTGCAGATATGAAAATACATCAAATTCTGTCTACAACGAAATTACATTTACATAACACTTTTACGATTTTTATAAGACTTATATGTTGCTATATGTTTTGAAATAATATTCTGAATACTTATTTTTCTTTCAAATTTCAAATGTGACGGTAATAAGTTCATATAGTGATTTTGAGCGTGAATAGGGCACTAGAAGACGACCAAAATATAGAGAACCACGCCAGAAATGACCCTTTCAATATAGAACTGTTTCTCGCTCTATGCTGCACACGGAGAAACGTATATGAGAAAGTATGTGCAATGGTTTTGCACCACTAGTTTAGATTTATAATCCTACTCCTGATGTCGTTATGTATGCAACCCTTTCGACAATATATGGTGCACGACACTGTTGATATAAGCGTTGAGAAGAGAATGACACGAAAAATCATGCAAGAGGGTCAACGCCCTCTTCAGCTTTCAGGGTTGCTGAGACACTCCTGATATTTTGTTAGAGTTGGGTCACTATTGGGGTTGGGGGTGTGAGGAAACAACCCTAGAACAACCACGGGCGGAGGGGTAAGGGAGGGTCATGTATAAATGTTACATAAAGGAACGGGTTTAATCCACTGATTTCGGTTTCTTTCATGTAAACAGTGACATGATGCCGTCAAATTCAGCACATGTACTAACTCTCTTAAGGGTAAAGTATTGTGCTGTGTAATTGGAGACGTTTCGATTGATTTGTTTCTCTCACCTTATTTACTCAAATATTTATTTGTTCTTGCTGCTGCATGTGAAACTCAATACCATCAAGTTTTCTATTAAATTTGTATGATTATGAATTTGTAGAATTAGGTTGCTGTACATTCTTCAAACCAGTCAGTAAACATATTGTGATCTTACATTGTAGATTATATATTTCCCTGAGTAAAAGGAAACTGGTCTAAGAAAAATCCCGGGTAGTCAGCTAGAATAATATCAGCATTTTTCATGGATCACAAGTAATGGCAGTGCGTATATCATATTACGTCTTCAAAACTGCAATACCTCAACAAAAGACACTATTTCAGTGAAATATAAATAATTAATATATATTTGGAAACGGGATAAACTTATTTACGTGAAATTGACATCAA
The DNA here is from genome assembly GCA_002313205.1 of Laupala kohalensis. NCBI lineage: Eukaryota > Metazoa > Arthropoda > Insecta > Orthoptera > Trigonidiidae > Laupala > Laupala kohalensis. The sequence goes on from NNCF01141666.1 coordinate 9,526, forward strand.
ACAAGTTCTGTGCACGAATTAAAATCAGTAAAATTAAAAATAGCACTTGATACACTCATCTACTGTTTGATTTAATCATTTTTATAATTTAAAAATATGATATAAATTCTTCAATTTTAACGAGAAAAGTTTCTTATGCATAATTTTGTATCAGATTATATTTAAAACATTTTTAAAAGTTTGAGAAAAACGTTTATATTTAAAAGAGATAATCTAACGATAGAACACTGTATAGAGAACGGTTTTTAATTTTCCTTACTGTTACAGGAGAATCACTCCGATAGTTTTAGAGTCTTAACTTTTTACATATGCTACATTTGGGATCCAAGCATTGATGAACCCATCTGTGAGGAGTGTAGCTGTTCTCTGACAGTGCGTCATCTACTAACTGATTGCAGAAGATACTCAAGTATACGGAGACAAATTGGTCTGGCTGCAGATTTACCAACCATTCTCGGGAATGAANACTGTTTGATTTAATCATTTTTATAATTTAAAAATATGATATAAATTCTTCAATTTTAACGAGAAAAGTTTCTTATGCATAATTTTGTATCAGATTATATTTAAAACATTTTTAAAAGTTTGAGAAAAACGTTTATATTTAAAAGAGATAATCTAACGATAGAACACTGTATAGAGAACGGTTTTTAATTTTCCTTACTGTTACAGGAGAATGACTCCGATAGTTTTAGAGTCTTAACTTTTTACATATGCTACATTTGGGATCCAAGCATTGATAAGAAGTTATATTTGTGAATATTATATTATTTGATCTATTGCAGAGTTTCTAAAGTTACTATTTTCCAATTTTTAATATTTGTTTAATGTCCATTTAACGTAAATAAGTTTACCTTCTATCCGTAGATTTATTGTCTCTTCATTTTTCACTACAATCGTCGTATTTCTCTACAATATTCATCCAAAGAATCGTGTTAAAACTATTATATACAATATAATGTTGTGACAGTTGTAACATTATATGCCTACAGAATAATACTCTCACTGAGAAGTAATACTATCAAAAGTACACAAAACATGGCACTCTATACAGGGGACAACTTAACTATCACAGGGCGTGTAATTCTGAATTAGCTACATTTATGGATCCATTTGAAAGAAGCAAACCAAAGTGTTTTTAAAAAAGTACTAAAAAATTATCTCTTTAACAAGTGCTCTTATAAATTGCAGGAACTACTATGAAGGCTCAACGAATCCTTTGGCATCATCAGTTTTCTCATTTGTGACTTGCAATATGGTGTAATATTTTTGAGTTAATACTATATAACAAATTGTAATACACATTCTTGGTATTGTTGGTGTAAATTCTGGTTATAAGTGTTGTATGAATATGTTCTGTAAATATATTGTAATGCGTAAACCTTATAACTATTTGTGTAAAATCTATTTATAATTGCTATATGGATGTGTAAATGAGTAATTAGCCTGTAAGTCTATAGATGTTATACATAGATCTAGTTATACAACCTATTTGAATATGGTATAGTCTAATCTTTATTTATCTATATACTGTTTAAGTTGTGATCTGCCTTAATTTTTGTAATTTGTTTGCATTAACTTTCGTGACAAATGCTTTACACCTTGCATTCTATAAAGTTAATGAGCAAATAAGCATTATTATTATTATTATTATTAATAATATTATTATTAATATTATTATTATTTTATTCCGTTTAGGATCTCAGCTTTTTCTGCTGGTCGTAGTGAGGTACGGGTTACACCAAGCTCACTCACTCTCGATGATATAAAAATTTTCTGACTATTCTTGATGTGTTGAGCAAAACAGCTTTCTGAAGTTGTACATAAATGGTCTTAAGCAATTTTAACATGCTAATACTATTGTGGAGGGAGATAGGGATGACTCCTGTAGAGGACGTTACTATCGGCACTATGTAAACTCTCTCCATGTTCCATATCCTTTGTATTTCTGCCTTAAGATCACTGTATTTCTGATATTTTTCCTGAATTGTTCTCTGAAGTTTGTGAGTGTTTGGCACAGCTATGTCTATCAAATAGGTTGTCTTTGTTACTTGATCTTTTAGCACTATGTCTGGTCTGTTGTTATGAATTGTACGGTCCGTGATTATTGACCTGTCATAATATAATTTGAAGTTTGTTGATTCTAGAACGTCAGCCGGCTCATATTTGTAACAAGGTGTGCTATTTTCTATAAGACAATACTTTAAAGCTAGTGCTTGGTGAATTATGTTAACCACCTGGTTATGGCGATGTAAATAATCCGTTTGTACCAACATATTACCAGCTCCGGTTATATGTTGAATTGTTTCAGAAGCAGTTCCACATTTCCTGCACTTATCATTTTCCATATGGGGATCCTGCATAATATATTTCTTAAAATTCCTAGTGGGAATGACCTGATCCTTGATGGCCATAACAAACCCTTGTTTCAGGAAAAAAGCTGACATGTAGTGAGGATTCCTTCATCCGTTCATGAAAATAAGAACGAAGTTGAGCAATCTGTCTGTTGTGTAGGTTTTATGTCTATTATTAATATTATTATATCCTTAATTTTTAATCTCAGCGTATTGTAAAAGACGAGATGCTCACGACAAGCATCATTCTCATCTTTTCCTGACTTAAAAATTTTCTTACCGTGGGGGTAGTATTCAGAATTACTGCTTTTTGAATGAAAATGAATAAATTTCTTTGTAACCCTTAAATTTCAAGGTTTTCATGGAGGGACTTCGGATTCACACCCGTTGCAGAGAGAACGATTGGTACAATGTACAAGAGACTCTAACGACCTCGATGTTGGCGAGTCCTAAAACCCCAAGTAATAAAAAGAAAAAGGCACAATGTACACCCTGTCTAATTTTCCACATCTTTTTAATTTCATTTCTCAAATGAGAATATTTATTCCTCTTATCATTGATTGTTGCATGAATATTGTGTATGTTAGGGATTGCTGCATCAACTAAATAGGTTACACTCATCTCTCCGTTATTGCTATTATTATTATTATTATTTACACATTATTATTATTCTTGTTGTGCACGTGTTTTTTCTCTTATCAAAGAGGTAGTTGGGGCGGGCTTATACGCCAAACTGGAAGTAAAATTTTGTTTTTGTCGAGGTTAAGAAATTTCCTTGTTAGGTGGCATGTTTGAAATATTACAGATTTCCGCATTTAGGCCAGTACATTTCTGGTCGATGACAATTTTCCAAGATGCCCTTTCAGTGTTTTGCAAATGACTCCAGTTGCTGAAATTATGAGGGGAATAATTAATTTTTTATTTTGTTTCTAAATCTTTTCAATTTCTGTCTTGAGTGCCTGATATTTTTGAATTTTTGTTTGTTCTGTCTTTTTTAAATTGCTAGTGGAAGAAATAGCTACATCAATAATAAAAGTTTTTCTTTTAGATTTGTTTATTAATATTATGTTTGGTTTGTTATTATCTACTGTTCTGTCTGTAATGATTTGCTTATCCCAGTACAAAGTATCATTTCTATTTTCCAAGACAGGTGGTGGATCGAATTTATAATAGAGGATAAGTGTTTCAACCAAGTTAAAGTTTCTACCTAGCAGTTAGTGATTTATTTTGGCCACTTGATTATGTCTGCAGGTGTAGTCTAGAGGGGCGGGCACTTGGCAACCCGAAACAATGTGACGCATTGTTTCATTGCAAGTGAGGTGTTACATAATCCATCGACATTCTCATTCAGAAGTTCTTTTCTGAAATATCTAGTTGGGATTGCTTGATCCTGTATAGCATACATAAACTCTTTAGTCTCTGCATGGAGTTGGCCGTGTTTTAGCCATAAAGTTGAATATTCCTTGTCAACATTGGCATCCTGCAGATAATTTGGGAATTGTCCATACAAGGGTCTACAAGCCATTTTGCACCATGGGATTTTATATCATTTATAGACAGTTCGAAATTTTTCGGTAACTTTAGGGGAGTGTAATATTTATCTAAACTGATGAAGAGGGTCGTTACTGCTCTTAAATAATTTCTTAGTTTTGTAATCTGCAAAATACAAAGATTTCCTACGTATTAGAACCCCTTCCCCTTTCTGTCCTTGGCAGGTAAAGGCGGTCAACACATCCTTGGCATAGTGTCTTCTTAATTTTGTGAAAAGAGTGGGCGTTTTTCTGTTGATGTTGTTCAGATCTGCGAGGGACCAATTAACAATTCCAAATGTATATGTTAGAACAGATATTGCCCAGCTTATTATTATTATTTACAAGTTTGTGATGTAATCTGATATACGCACAACCATGACTTTTGATCGATGAAAAATGAGCTTTAGCTGCAAGGCCACATCGGTAGATGACATTTATCAGCAAATATTACATTCCATTTATTCGCATCAACCCACCAATTCGTATGGTGGAATGTGAATAAAGCGAGACATGACCGCAAAGCCGATAGGGTTCTGATTAATACCAAAGGGTCACGGTAGGCATCGCCCAATTTAATAAATTTTCTGACAAATCTCTGGTCATCGAGGGGTAAAAACGGACATTTCTCTGGCTTTAGGTTCTGACACGGTGGATCGCTTCTCTCTTCGGTTTACGCTACGAGATGTTTTATGCATTTCTCCTCTCTGAACAAAGTTTAATAAAGAAGGATATAAAGGAAACTAAACGAAAATTGGCAACCAATGGTTTATTTTCATGTGTTTTAGAGCAATTGCTGTTGAAAAAAGTGATACAATAGATCGTTAAGACCTATTTTCACCTGTGTACACAGCTTTTACAAGAAATTGAAAGATAAGGTTACTGTGACATCAAGAATGAGCTGTCAAAAAGTACTTTTAACAGATCGAGAAACATCGATTTAAAATTAACTTTTTCGATGATAAATAACTTCGGTCTTTGAAAGAGAGATCAATCTATAATTTACCACTACTGCACAAATATCCCCTACAATTAACGTCCATTATATAATTAAAGACTTGCGACTTTATGATGGACGAATACTATATATTTTGTGATATTAAGTACACAACGTTTCGACTTTATGTTGAAGTTGTCGTCAGTAATTTGTACACCTGACAAGGACTTCTGCATAAAGTCGAAACATTGTGTACTTAATATCAGAAAATATACAGAATTCGTTCATCTTAATACCGTAAGTTCTTTAAATTGTTTATTTATTCTCTACAAATATATTTTATAATTGCTGATTACCCAGCGTTGCCTGGGATTCTTCTTAGACTAATATACTTTTAGTCAGGAAAAATAAAACCTTACTATACAGTAATTTCAAAATACTTTTACTTAATGGTTTTTAAAAATTTACGAACACCATCCTAATTTTACAAATTCATAATAATACAAATTTAAAACAAACTTGAATGTATGCGCCATCTCACGGGAGCCGCGTCGGTCGAATTTTCGCTTCCGATGCGTGACGCGGCTGCACCATTTCATTAAAACTCTCATAAAATCTAAATTATTCGTCAAAATTTTAGGATTTAAAGTCTTTTGTATCTTTGACAAATGCAAAATACAAATAATCCATTATATTTTATTATAATTTATTTTTATTCTTAATATACCCTCTTCATTTGAAGTATTTCAACTCTTCTGTTTTTAATAACGTTCTATCGACAATTTGATTTAATTTTTGTAATCAATTTTTTTTCACTTAAATGCTCACATCTCCTTGACTGAAAATTTAATACGTTGCAGCACTGGAGCAAAGGGTACCCCAGGACACCAACTCTTTACGTGCTATTCTAAATGGTGCCAAAATTTCAAGTCTCTACGTGTGGTGATTATAGAAATTGAGAAATTGTAGAAATTGAGACAAAATTGTCAGAAGGAGAGAAATTCCCTCGTTTCTTAACCTTTCATTTAAACACTGTTTTCAACTGAATAAGGAAGCAAACATGAATGAAAATTATATTGTGGTACAGAATATTTAAGACAGAATGGCCATATTCCGTCACGTTACAAAAATTGGATAATTAAACTTGGATTGGATAACAAAAATTGGCTAACTTTTTTTCCCCGGATAATCTCAGATTTGGTTTACTTGACATGGTCAGTATTCATTGGAATAACATTACGGGTATGTGAGAGTGTGTTCTGGAGCTCATTGTGCTCCTTAATTAGAAGAAAGCACACACGACTCGCATATCATGACGTCGTGTTGGGTTCTTACTTTACTCGTTATGATGCCCAGATCATCGAGACACTTCCTACCGTCAGAGAGCAAAGCGAATAAGTAAAATAGTTAATAAAATTTGTAAAAAAAAATTTAATGTAAAAAAAAATTACAAAATTGTTTGAAGGCATTTTGGGAGGTAAGGGACATGTATTTTTTGAAAAAGCAAAAAAAAATCCGTCGAATTTTCCCCCCTTTTTTCGGTTAATCTCAATTTTGGTACACTTGACATAGTCACTATTTATTGGAATAACATAAGGGTTACGTGAGGGTGTGTATTGCAGAATCACGTTTCTTGTGAATGTAGCGTCACGGAACTTTAGGACGCCATCGGAGGAGGTTAAAATAACTATATAATAGAAGTGAAATTTTGTGTTCGGTCTGCCTCATTAGAAAGTGTACCGTTGAGGAGTCGCGGGTGGACTCTTCCATCTAATTACATAGTACATTCCATACAATGGTCCAGATGAAATGACATTGTTGCAGAGGCATTGCTGTATTTGACAATACGAAAAAGAAGAGATTGTTGTAGTGGCTTCTTGTTGAACGGACACACACGGATACAACTTCGAGCAACAATAAGAGATTGTCTCTTGTGGAGGAGAATTGAAAGTGTGGCGTCTTCTTGATTGGGCAGGCATCTATCCACGCCTACACCATGTTGGCGCTCATCGTGGATGGTCTCACGGTTTCCTTAAAAGTGTGGGTGGAGAGAGAGAGAGAGAGGGAGAGAGTGAGTGAAGGAGATGCAGAGCGCGAGTGGTTGGTTAGAACTGGACGCATGGGCTGAGTGACTGTGGACTTGGGGACATTTTGGTGCAAGAGAGTATATCTTGTAATAAGTGGTGTCTGGGTGCTTTTGATGAACATCCCAAGTATACATATTGCAACTAGTCTGATTTAATAGATTATATAAAATGTATACTAAATGTGTTTTCTGGTGGTAAAGACAGTGGCAGCGAAGACGACTCGATATGTAATAAGTGCTTCAATTAGGTATCGAAAAGTGTTTTAACTGAAAGCCACTGTAGGGAAACTGTAGTGTTTCGGGGAATAAGAAGCAGTGCGGAATCTGTACGATACCCCACGTTACAGTGAATTACAACAGAATATACTCGACTCGTACATAATGACGTCGTGTTGGGTTCTCGCTTTACTCGTTACGATGTCCAGGTCAGTGAGACGCTTCTTACTGACAGAAAGCGAGGTGACACTCTGGAATAGTTGATAAAATATTTAAAAAGTTTTTACTTTATCGATAAATTCAAAACAATATTTGATGGCAATTTTGGATGGTAGGAACATGTATTTTCGGAATTAAAAGAATAAAATTTTGGCAAAAAATTTTCAACTTATTTCCCGGGTGATCTCAACTTAGTTACTCTTGACATAGTAAGTATTGATCGGAATAACATAAGGGGTACGTGAGAGTGTGTATTGCATCTAATGTTGCTCGTTAATTAAAACAAAACACATACGATTCGCGCATAATGACGTCGTGTTGGGTTCTCACTGTACTCGTTACGATATCAAAGGTAATCGAGACGCTTCCTACGACACAGACAAAAGTGAAACACTCGAATTCTTCTTCTTAAATCCTGTTATTCTGCCGTGGAGCGTAGGGTGTCCGTGAGAACTTTCCATCTAGTACAGTTACAGGCAATAGCCTTAACTTCTTTCCATGTCGTACCACATTTCTCCATCTCCCCCTGAACGGATCTTCCCCAAGTACCCCTCGGTCGCCATCTTCCTCGCTGACCACGTGGGTTCCAGTCCAGCGCTTGTCTCCCAATTGCATCGGCAGCCTTTCTAAGAGTATGACATATACATCTCCATTTTCGTTTTTTTTATTTGTTTCCTGCTAGGTTCCTCAGCCACTTTCCACAGTGCGTCATTTCTTATTTTTTCAGGCCAGTGTATCTTATGGATTTTCCGCAAGCATCTATTAACAAATGCTTGCAATTTAAATTGTGTGAAGGTATTCCATCCCCATATCTCTGCTCCATATAATAAGGTGGTTTTAACTGCACTTCTGAATATCTTAATTTTTGTTTTCTTTGAGATGCACTGGTTTCTCCAAATGGGATACAGATTTATAAATGCTACATTGGCTTTTTGTATTCTATTGAGAACATCTTCAACAGAGCCTCCAGTTTTTTGATATAACTCTACCAAGGTACACAAAATTATAAAAATCTCTATTTGTTGATCTGCCAATTTTATGTCGGTTAGTTCTTGCGTTGATTATAAGTTCTTTCATTTTAGAGACATTGAGACCTGTACCAGAGGTTTCCTTGCACAGAGAGTCCACTTTTTCCTGCATGTCACTAAAACGCTGGGTAAGTAAACACAGATCGTCGGCATAGTCAAGATCCCCCAGCATCTCCTTAAGGGTCCATCTAATTCCACGTTTTGACGTTGTTGCCTCATTCATTACATCATCAAGTACCAAAAGGAAGCGCAATAGAGATAAAATGCATCCTTGACGAACACCAGATGTTACATGAATTGGTTTGGACAATTTTCCATTGTGGATTACCTGGCAAACGTATCCATTATACATGTCTTGTAGGATATTTACTATTTTTGATGGTATTCCATACCTGTTTAATACCCTGCAGATATTTATATGAAAGAGGGAAACAAATGCCTGTTCAAAATCAATGAGCATAAGGTATAGCGTGGAGTCCCATTCTATGCTGTTCTACAAATATACGTAGGGTGCTTATGTAATCCACACAATTCCTAAAACATGCTTGTTCCTTCCGTTACTTCATCTCCAATGAGCCTTCAATTCGGTTTAAAATAATTCTCGACAATACTTTCCCGGGTACTGACAACAGTAATATGCCTCTCCAATTTTTACATTGTGTTTTGTCACGTTGTTTGGTAATTTAGTTACCAATCCAATTTTCCAATCATCTGACACTTTTTCCTGCATCCACACTTTTTTAATAAGACGATGCAACTTACATGTTGTCGTCTCAATGTCAGCTGTGAGTATTTCGGGGCAAATATTGTCCTTTCCCGGAGATTTCCCATTCTTTATAGATTTCAGGGAACTTCGTTTTGACTAGGGCATGCTGTACTGAAATCTTATTCTATCAGCTGAGAATTTGGTTTAGAGCTATCATTTCCGTCAACTATTGCAACCGATCCGTCCAGCAAGTCTTGATAAAATTCTGTCCATTGTTTTTTTATCGAAAAAAATGGAAACATTTTGGAATGTTTTTTGGGTATTTTGGTATATATTTTTCGATTTGGACCATTAAAAATTATCAAAATAATTTTCGGAAAACGTTTTTCGAAAATTTTTTGGGCACTGAGATATATATGCTTCGATTAGGAC
>NNCF01141679.1:0-18637 GCA_002313205.1 Laupala kohalensis
AGTCGTTGAGTCGTAGTCTGCTGTGTGTCGTTCATCACCAAATCATCCCGGGTTCGATTCCCGATGGGGTAAGAAAATGTGTAGCTTTTCACATGAATGTCCCAGTTCATGTAACTGTGACTACTGAAAAGCCAACCTTCCTTCCTCTATCCAGTTCCTCCTAGTATCAATAACTAATCACTTCTACTAACCCCTCCACGTGGACCAAGTTGTTGGTAAACCCAGCTAAGCGGCCCGCCTACTAACTACTACCCAACTCCTACCTCCTATCGCTCCATGTAGATAAGATGCAATAGCACGCTACATTTCCCATTTTACAAATAGATCAATAATTTTAAAAAAAGAAAGATCTTCAAGAGCAGGTGAGGATGAGTGGGAGTTATTCTACCCTCGGAAGACTACCCGCGAAGTATTCAGAATGCAGTGGTGCATTGTGGGCATAACGCAATGTAATGACGTTCCCTCACTCTTTTTTCATAGGGAACGTGTTCCAGAGCAATTGATGCCCTGAGCGAAAATGATTGCGTTTAGGTCTTCAGAATGCGACCGTGGTTTTAGCTGTATGAATTTAATACTGAGTGATAAGAGGTCGCGTATTCTTATTGGCCATGTTTCATGTTTATTACTTAATAAACTACATGGTCCACCATTAGACTCGTTGAACCAAAATTCATATGTTAAAACTCGGTTACGTAGTCACAGATCTGCAGTAGATCCACAAACGAAAAAAGCATGCACGAAAAATTATGTACAAGATTCCTCATGAGGATTTTTGTAAAAATAAAAAAATATTTATAAATAAATGGAAAAATTATAATATGTAATTGCTTAAAAATTATTATAATAAAATGTAAAAAGTTTTGTTTATATTTATCCATTTTTTATTTAATGGTTCCTATATACGAATTTTTAATAAATAAATAAATAATAAACTTTATGGAAAAAAAGTTGCGAAGTGCGCATGACCACGTGGGGGGGGGCAATAAACAAAGTTACTCTCCGGAAACCAGCACGGGACCATCCCATCAATTCCGATCAAGGATATTTGAAGGATCAGCGGACTGGTACTTTTTTATCTAGCAATACGCAGTCACGACGCATTCATTTACAATTACTTTTTCCTTCATTCAAGCGACCAAAACGCCAACAACGCAATACGTATTCTGTGACACACGATTTTAGAACATCGGCAGCGAGATTCCGTTTACTAGAGACCAACCCGCGTATTCCGGGTCAATTTTACACCAAACATGGATGTGTAGTTATTTTTCTAATGCTTTAGTTTATATTTCGAGTTGTAACAAAGACTTTGTTTCCTATCATTGTTCAAATTCACTACTTCAAGTTATATTTGCAATTTTGAAAATGTTGACACGTAGGGACTGTGAAAGGTTTAAACTATAAAATCACAATGGCTTAATCTTTTTGAACTTCACAACAGATATCGGATTAATTTTACAATATTAGATTAATTCACTGCATTCAGGTGAATGGATAACAACAATACTAAAAACATGCCAACATTTCGCCCAACTCTCTTTCAGCCTAATTTAGAATATATATTATCCAAGTCATAAAACTCTCATGTGAAAGGTATCTCTGCGCTTTGCTGAAGATCTTCACCGCGCGACAAGCCTTGGAAACATATCAATGTTGCCTTCATTTACTAGCGATATTCTGTTTCTGTACGTGAGATACTGATTTACCTTACGACATTCGTTCCCCTACTACAGAGAGTTCACATAAATAACTTCGACAAACTATTCACACATTGTTGTGATGAGAATATTGTTTATCAGAACACATTGCAATAAAGCAAAGCGCCAGTTTTGTTTTCCGTTCAATACTGCGACAAAGACAGAGGGACTTGTCTTGGCGCGCACCGGGGTCGCTCACTTCAACGCTGTAGGAATGCAGCAGCCGATGCCTCGGTCGGACCCGCATGCGCCCGCGGCCATTGCATGGAGGGGTGTGATGGAGTGGGAGAGGGGACGCCGGGCTGCGCGCGCACCCTCCCCGCTCCACCCCCCTCGTCCAGCCGAGCGGCGCAGGCTGCACGAGCGAAGGGACTACCACAAGCAATGGAAGCGCCGCTGGCGGCTGGACAAATACGAGGCTGCAGACGGAGTGGTGCGCGAGTGGAAAACGAGAATTTCCACGGCTCAGGTGCAAGCAAGGACGAGCGGAGGAATAAACAGAGGGTGATTGTCCGATTGCCTACGAGCAGGGAGCACCCTGTCCCTCCATTTATAGACACACTTCACTCCGGTGAAAGATCTTTTATGCCATTGCCCTGGTAAAACGGCGTCGCCGATTTTACACGAAAACAGTACACCGCAGTGGCGGTCATTAGGGGGGGGGGAGAAGCCGCCCCCTCACGTTTTTTTAAGGAAATACAAAAAATTCATTATAACAGTCTAAAACTGGCAATTATACAAAAAATTACATCCTTGATGTGTTAATCACCTATTGTCTTTCCTTTGTTTTATTTCATTATTTACAACATACTTAGTAGAAATATGCAGAAAAATTAATGTAATATTCAAACTACAAACAAAATTCAACTACAAAATAACAATAATATTAACAATAATAATAAATCGATAGTAGTGTCATCCTCAGAAGTTGTACGCTAACACTATCCGAGAATCTCACCTTTTATCATGTGTTATCCTTAAAACTTGCAACATTGTTCGTTCATTTCTTATATACTCGTAAGTCGGTGAATCGAATTTAACCGCTACTAGGCGAGCAAAAATATAATAATGGGAACTCACCAAATTACAACAATGTCACGTGCGTAATTTCGGTCGACCAGTTAGATAATGTAATCCCTGCGTCACGGAGGAAGAGAAGGCAGCGGACGGGATTCTCCCCTTCAACTGCGACCTCTCACGAGGCGACGGACTCTGCTTCTCTCCGAAGAAACTGAAGAGTGCGTTTCATGACGAATCATTGAAACGCACATCCTACATTAAAATACGCACTGTTCATTATAGAAACATTACTACCATGATCTTCGGAAAATGAATAACATTTTAATAAGGATAATACGGTGCCCAGAAAATGTCAATGAATTGACCTCCAGTTGTTTCACATAGAAGTATTTTTTACAGAGTCGTAAAGAATGTTGTAAAATACAGGAAGGCGGCTGGATACCTCCCTCACTGTCCCCACTTCCTCGTTCCGAGAAATCCTCACCTCGAAACGAACATCCTTTTCCGAAATGATTCATCTACTGGATAATTCGTACAGCAAATTTATTCTTCACCGTGCAAGTAAAAGGTAATGAATTAGTTTATTTCGGATTCTGCTCAAAATTTGAAGAAAAATGATACCAAACAACCAAATTCAAGAAAACCCAAAAATGTGTAGCTTTTCACGTTCTGTTCATATAGCAGAAAAGCGAACCCTCCTTCTACCCAACTCTTACTGCTCCTAGTATCAATAACTAACTATTACTAATAACTCATACTAACACCATGTGGGCGAAGTTGGTAAACCCAGCTAACCGCCCACCTACTAACAATAACCTTCCACCCAACTCCCAACGCTCCATGTAGATAAGCTTCAATAGCACGCTGAATTTCCCATTTACAAACACTTCAAAGAAAAACTTCTATTCGAGAATTGTACACTGTATTCCCTGGATCGAGTCGCACTGCGGGATTATATGTCATCCTTATTTTCTCACATGAATCCGAATATTTTCTTAGTTTTTTTCTTTCTCCATAATTACGTTCCGTCACAACCGTTCAGATCTCGTGTCCAAATTGCAACTTTTTCGATTCGGTTCGAGCGAATTTAGACCGAAGCCTAGGCCGCACAAATGGCAAGCATTGCCGAAGATATTTGCTACAACGATATAATTTACGCGTACTATTTGGCGTTCTTCGACGCAGATCGACAAGAAAGACGGCTCCTTTGTCTCGGTCTCGAGGTTGGAAGGTCCTTGTCGTACGCCAAGCCTCGCCCGAGACAAATATTTGCGAACACACAACTTTCAAAATATTTCAAATGAAAATTAAGTCACTAGTATCGTCTCCGTTAAATTTGTTCATATTTAATTTTATTAAATGAAACATCAATAATTTGTTTTAAAGAAGCCGTAACTGTTACGTTTTTGTGGAAATGATGATTAAATCGAAATTCGTATTTCACCTGCAATTCTTGTTCGACAATATTCGGAGCTGTATTGTTATCGAAATAGGTAATAATAATATACAGCTATACGCCATCTAATGTAAGAATAACAATTCATACTTAACGCACGCGACATGCTGAGTTGAAAAAAGAATAGGTTATAATTGTAATAAACACTTCGATAAGTATTATTTTAAGCTCATACAACTGTTATAATTGTATAGTTATTGCTTGTATTATATCCCCACATATTTGCTTACATGCATACTTGATTGAATTACGATGTACTTTACACGCACTATTGGCGTTCTTCGACGAATGTGTAGCCAGGTCGACAAGGAAGGCGGCTCCTTAGTCTTGGACTCGGGGCTGGAAGGTCCTTGTCGTACACATCGACCAATACCTTCCAGCATCGAACATTTGACTACGTCCACATAGTCGAATTCCTTGCCAACGGGGAAGCTATTGGCCACACCACTCGCCAATGATCAACTTGAGAAGGTACTTGGCAATGATCGCCGTGTGTGTGGCCTAGGCTTAAAGGAAAGCAAAACTAACGACTCTTCCAGCAGTTGGCACTGAAATTCTCGAGCTTATAACTCATATAAATGGGAAATGCAGCGTGCTATTAAAACTTGTCTACATGGAGTGATAGGAGGTAGGGGCTATTGTTAGTAGGTGGGCCGCTTAGCAGGTTTTATCGACTACTTGGTCCACATTGAGGGATTAGGCCGGAATTACACGATCATATTTATATGTCACATCTCTAATATCGAAGAACTTAGATGAAACATATATCCGTGTTATGCACAATCTTCGGTAATAGTTGCGCTATGATCATATAACTGGGCGTACGTTCTCGTTCAGATATTCTATCTTTATCTTCGATAATAGACATACGAGCGTGTAAAGCCGGCCTTAGTAGGAGTACTGTTTTCGATACTAGGAGGAGACGGATACAGGAAGGAAGGTTGGGACATTCATTTTGTCTGGCCCCAGCGGGTGTCGAACCCACAACGACTTGGTGCTGAGCGAGCACGCTAGCACGTCAGCCACGGAGGGGCATAAACCTATTTTCTCACAGCACTTCCGGCTCGAGCGAAGACATTCCTATATCCGCCATCGAGAACATTTACGGCGAGTTACTCACATCACTGAGAAGTGTAATTGTCTTCTACACTTCCGTTGTAATTGTTTGACAACGATGAAAACACGTAGTTTAATTTCTATCAGTTATAGTACAGAATAAAAAAATTCGGGAACTCAGTGGACTCGTAGAAACACAGCAACCCTTTCGTGAGGCTCCCGCGAAATACCATTCTCCGATGTCCGGCGACTTTCAGAGAAAATTTACTGCAAATCAAAGTCCACTTCCTTCACGTTCCTCTTTTCAAAGTCGGTCTTCTTTGGGAAATTAAGTGTTTCCTCCATAAGACGCAATGTATTACACCAACAATTCTTATTGCAATTATTTCGCTTAAATAATGTGAGGTTATGTTGTTTTTCAAGTTGCAATTGCAAGTACATGTTACAGATATTTTAGTGATTTAATTCTATCGACGCAAGTGAGAGCTCGAGAAAAGTTTTGGAAGTGGTAATTCACAGAGATTACGCCACTAACTCCAACATTCCATTTGCTTACAGATCACGCAATCATTCGTTTCGGTTAAGTTGTGACGGCCGGGAGAGGTTTTCATGCGGAACACATCTCGTATTGAATCTTCAACTGCGTTTACTTTCCAATATTCCAATATTTTATAAATATTCCGGTTACCTAACACTCGTGCAATGCGACACTTGGCAAGTGCTCTCTACAGTACATTCCTTTATTGTTTATGTCCCGTATCTGTATTTGCGATTGTCCGGGTATCTGCCATCCGGATAAGCGACAATCCACGGAAGCTTCGAACTACTTCGTTTTGAGAAACTGATCGATTCAATCGTAATGCCCCTACTTATACGATTATCATTCAATCGCAAGAATTAGACGATTGCCGCTTCAATGCATCTCGAAGTCGAGAAAGGAGAAGAAACACCAGTTCCTCGTCCGAATGAAGTTATCGGAAGAAATATTTGTCGCGTGAAATGATTACGAAGAACGAACTGACGAAATGGAAGGGAAGTGGGTATTGAAGAAGCTCACTCTTTCTCGGCAACTCAAAAATAAAACGATCGAAAGGTATAATTTTCCCCAGAAATAAAAATTGTTAAGAATGTGACCGTATCCTTGACGCAGCAAACGTACTCCTCCACACCATTTGGTTTACTTGTATGACAAGACGAAGGTGCACAGAAATAGAATTGTAGAGCTAGCGCTCCGCGGAGCAGAGAAGGTTTGCTCTGAGCGGGAGCGCGCCTCGAAGGCACACTGTGGCACGAATTCGTGACGGGATTTACAGTGTCACGTTGGCGATATTGGAGTGAATAAAACTTCGTTATTATCCCGAAATATCCTTCTTCGAAGAAATAACTTCAATACTCTAATAATTTAAAAACTGAAAATAAACAACTTAAATTCGCAAATAACTTAGAAGAATTTCAAGTATCTTATAACAGAAAAGAAATTGGCAATGCAAGTAAGACAATCAAATATATCCACAATATGTATTAGAAAAACGAGATGCCAGATATTTTTTTCTACGGTTCTTTTTTCTCTCTCGCGAATGTTGGACGGAGTGAAACTTAGTCTCAAAACATATTATAATTATAATCGAATAATCGACTTTTCAGTCTAATTTGAAACATTTTCATACTCCGAATGATTAGTGTTATAAATTAAACTCCTTTACGAGCATTAGTATTTTACGGCACACCATATATTTGGCATATCTCCCGCGATCCACTACAATTCACAGAGTAAGAAGTTGACGCAGATTTACTTTTGAGAATCATACGTTGTTTCCGCCGCGATTTCCTCTCGGTCGAAGAGATCTGTTCTACACGAATCCTTTCTAATATACAAATGCGAAAGCGTGTCTGTCTGTTTGTTAGATATTAACGACTCAACCACAGAACCGATCGGGGACGACGGAGATAGATAACATGTCCAGAATGAACACGGGCTACCTCTTAGTTTTAAAATGTGTGAAAAGAAAGATAGAAAATGAAGTTGAAGATAAATGTCGATGAAATCGGGGGGGGGGGGAGCAGCCATGTTCGCTTACGCTATCTAAACGGTTAGAGATAGATGACAACTTTGAGTGGCAATATTGTTCCCCTCGAAAAGTTCTACAAACGAGTCCGCGACAGCATATGTCTATCTACTAAGCTTAACCTAATTTATCGAAAAACTTTATGAAAAATAGAAGTTTTAAAATACTTCAGTTTAAGTCAGTTATTTTTTCCTTCTTAAAATAATCTTTATCGGATTTAATGGGTTCTATGTTTCGTGCATTTAACAAAGAAAAAAAACATCTTTAAATCTTGAAGTTTGGACGGACGGTTTAGATTTCATAAGAGTTTTCACGAAATGGTGCAGCCGCGCCGCCGCATCGGAAGCGAAACTTCGACCTGCGGGGCTTCCGGTGAGAGCCTTCGTTGGTCGAACGAGTAAACAAATTCCGGGCAACGCCTGGTAATCAGCTAGTAAAAGAAATATATATTTTATTATGCCGCTATTGCATAAATGTTATATTTTTCATTATTGACCTTAACTCAACATCTCTCCGAATTTATTTTAGGGCTAATAATTACCCATTCGATTAGTTCGAAAAGTTCCACAAACAAACTTTTGAGCCGTTCGCTGCAACAAAACATTTTTAGCTAATGCTAACGAGTGAACATGCAGCGAGCTCTCGCCCAACTCGAAATATTCAGAGAACTTGCGCACGCGTCTTGAATACTAGACTCTGACAAGGATTCCTCACTGCGGAAAAGAAAACAATACAAGGTTCCATTTCCTCGCGTGAATTGTCCCAGCGTTCGTGGAATCAATTCAACGCTCTTCATCACTATTACCATCCACATCGCGTCATCAGAATCCGGAGAAATTATTTTTGTACGTATACTCAAATCCATATAACTTGTGCAACATGGCTGCCTCGCAAGAATCGCCAACTTCTGCGAATTTAAGTAATACATCAATAAATATTAATGGTAGTCACAAAAGACACTATTTACTGTAAAGAAACACAACAAACAAAGACAAGGTAATATTCGTTCCACACTTCGCTCGATGCCGAAAGAACAGAATAGAACCGCAATAGCACGTGAATTGAAATGGCGTCCAACGTTGGCGATGGATTTAAGTTATCAGAAATTCGAACGTTGCCAACATAACGGGAGACACAAATATCATTACTCTTGTGGACGATGGCGAAGTAAACGTGTTGGCTACACTGCGGACACTCTGTACCAACATCGAGCCAATTAAACTGGCTATAAATAAAGAAATGCGTAAACAATTTATTGTGAAGTGAGCAGCTGTTACGAACTGCGTACGACCACGTTGAGGACATTAAAGTAATTTACTGCGACTAATATACAATAAACTAATTAAGAAAGTGCATTCGGTTCGTGATTTTCTGAAGTTAAATTTCTCGAAGCAAAGAAACACGACTTCGAGTATAACTCGTATATAAACGTGGACTTGCTACAAATCAGTTACAGAAACGATATACTATGATCCACACATCTATTTTAATTAGCGCCCAACACAAACTGAAGACAAAACGTCGTCCCTGTAGCGATCTTCTCCTTCGCTCAGAAAACGATCATTTCTATCGCCTCAAACAAGACATTTTATACAAATGAATGAGGATTGTCAGTAATCAGGTATTTTTCGACAACAAATTTCTCTGATTTCTCCAGAGAATACATATTATTTCCCCTGACTTTTCAGCATACTTTGTGGAACATACTATACTGAGCGTCGATAAAAACAGTATAATTGGAAAATTATTAACTAAAAGCAACAATTTGCAACAAAAATAGTGAAAAATGTGCAATAGAACGTATGTTTATGTGAGTTTATCACTATAAATTAAACGTTACATATCAAGCCAATGAATAAATAAATTATCATTAACGAAGTATTTAGTAAAACATTGTTATAAAATAAATAATAAGACATCCCAATTAACGACAATTAACAATATCGCTTAAAATCCCAGTCTTCTTCGAACTGATTTGAGTAGCTTTATTTCTACGTCTCCCAGTGCTTGAAGGCGTGTGGATAACGATGTCCTACGTTTATTAACAAGAGGGAGACAAACTATCTTCAACATTTTATATTTATGGGAATCTTTTTCAAATAAACAATGTTTAATACACTTCTGCGTGGGAAACTTGGCCACTGAAAAGTTCTAAGTTGGAAATAGACATAATTACAAGTTATTACAAAATTTGGAATTTATCTCAGTTCTTTGAATTGATAAAAACAGCTATTACTGCATTCTGAAAAAATTTAATACATCTACAGACTTTGAATTTATACAGACAAAAAAATTACAAAGAAAAGAATTTGTAACTTCCCCGACCTTTGCCTGGCCTGCAAATTCCCTGATTTTGCCAAGTTTTCTAGACTCTGGCCACCGTAAATAAACTATTCAAAAAAATAGCTACTTCCTCGTAATGATCTGAAGAGTTAAAACATCAATGGGAGTCTGACTCGCGCTCTTTTTTTAAATAATAAGATGTTTACAATGCAGCCTGAGAACATTTTCACGTTTCCTCCAATGAAACGGAGAAATACGTTACAGAGCGTCTCTGATTTCTTCAGGACTATTGAAACTATCTGTTGGGTTAATATTCAAGAGACGCTTACACAGGTTTTTTATTTATTTCCCTCTTTTTGTCATGTTTCCAACATAGTAAATAGATGGATTTGTCTCTTGAGTTTGTCTCATTTACTTGAGCTCACGTTTTTTTTACCCTCGAGAGCGACGTAAAATCTCACAGCGCATCTTGCTCTCTGACATTGCGCTCCGGAGGCGGCATCCAAGGAAACTACTTAAGAAAAACTTGTTTGTAGAAGATTCACCACTTCAACTAAGTTACCTCTACGACTCAAAATGGGAAAAAATCATTGGCTCGGGTAGAGTGGATTCTTAATGTTCAAGAAAGGGGCCGGTGATTGTTCATTAACACAGGACGCGACTAATAATAATAATAATAATAATAATAATAATAATAATAATAATAATAATAATAATAATAATAATAATAATAATAATAATAATAATAACTGGATAAAGGAACTAACTGCTTGGAATTAAAAGAGGTAATTAAAACAAAATACACTGGTTTTTAATTGTAAAAATGTTAAAAACTGTAATGCAAAACTAGGCACATTAAGTTGAAAAACGCGCACTAAAAATTCCCACATGAGCCATGGAACTTCTGCTCGAGGCAAGCACCCTGGGGTTACATCACGGAGCCATCTTGCAGGGGATGAATATATTACCAGTATACCAAGTGGAGCGCTATGCTTCGGTGTTGTTTATTCTTTTATTCAAATAATCCGAACAATGAACATTGGAGCTGGTACAACTAGAACACTCGCAATTTTCATATAAAATTACAGGATAACTGCGATAATAGGGATGATTGGCTTGAGCTACACTGTCTCAATGATATGGGAGCTCCCACACTGCCAAATTTTGCATTACATTCCTGAATGTATCTTACAATCTGTACCAGCATATCGGAATTAGCGTAAAATTCTAAAATAAAAGAAAACTGAAATGAGTAGAAATGAATTCTGTACAAATATCACAATGACTGCAAAAGTCTTAAGTTAGAAAATTTTGAGATAAAAACTCGTACGGGCCAACATTAAAAACAAATAGGAATTTTAGTTACTCAGCAGTTCGAAATGTATACAATTGAAAGTTGTCCACGTTGTTTGCAATGTAAACAATTGAATGTTTAGAATCCGCAGAATTTACATCAAAGTTCCCAAGACTATTCTACGCGGAAATGGGGCAAGATACCACTTCATCACCTTAATATACATTATTTCTGTGCATTTCCTCAAAATCGTCACAGCCGTCCTTGAGAAAAATTCTAGAAACATATATGCAGATGTAGATACAATTATTGGTCACTTACTGTTATTGCTCGTTAAACTATTCGGGAAGGATTAAAGTCCGGACTAAACCAAAAAAGCGGAGAAAATATTATTCAATTTACTTTCGCAATAACACGCAGTTGTGACAATTGAAGTTCGTGATTTGTTTGTATTAAATACACACAATTAAAATACCCTAAATCATCTTACAGTAGAAACGTTCAAAGAAAATCGTGAATGTAAGAAATAGAAAAAAGTCATACCCTTCGACAAAATTCTATCATCGTATCAAACCTGACCTCATAAGATATTACAACAGATTCCACATCTGCAACGAAGGCCAGGAAAGCATCGGTATTTGCAATGGAGTGATCACTTGCCACTGGTTGTCAAAGCAACGCGAAGACGCTCATACGCGCACGTGCAAGGATATTCGGAAAAAAAACGATAAAACTAGTTTTTCAA
Organism: Laupala kohalensis; assembly: GCA_002313205.1. Taxonomy (NCBI): domain Eukaryota; kingdom Metazoa; phylum Arthropoda; class Insecta; order Orthoptera; family Trigonidiidae; genus Laupala; species Laupala kohalensis. The sequence goes on from NNCF01141679.1 coordinate 11,618, forward strand.
CTAACAAACTATTCATTACCAAGTGTAACGAATAACAATCGATCTGTAAAGTTATGAAATAACCCACATAAGTCACTAATGGCGCACACCTGTTTAAATGTCATGTATAAATGAAGAAACAAATGTCAAAAAAGGTATGTTTAAAATGATATGGGCCACGGAGATGCAGAAGTCAATAATCGAACAACATTAGGTTTTATTATGTCATAGAAGTGATACATCACTGATTATCTGAGGTCCCAGAAAGTCGTATTTTTTCCTGAAACTGAATAAAGTAATTGCAGAACGTAATTCTATTTTCTATCAAATCCAATAACAATTAAAATAAAACTACATAGTGGAAAGAAAACTGTCAAGTATAGAAAATTCCCATACACTGATACATCTTAGTAAGAGTCCGCAAACTTCGATTGGTTCTTTTCACTTTCCTAAAATAAATAACTCAAGCGTGGATTTTCCGCACATTGAAAACTAGGAACAACAATCATCTCTCCCTTACCTCCGGAGATGAAAGATGCCAAGATACACAGCCAGACGCACAGCAATAACAGTCTTCTTCTCGTCCAATCCATCGCAATTAAAAAGAAAGGAAGCACACGATTCCAGTTAATCACTTAATATCGAACCATGAACCGCACATTTTGAACTCCAGTGAGCTCGCAAAACCACTTGCAAGTCAGAAATTTCCATCACCACATACTCTTGTAGCTCTCACGATCTGAACACACAACTAAGTTCCCTCACCTGCCCCTAGCACAGAAAATACTACGCTACTTGTACGAGAGCGTGCGGAAGAATACAAATGTTACTATCCATTTTTCATAAAATAGGATTCATTAGGTACAGGCACTTCGTAAAAAATCTAAAACAAAGTACATAATATTATTAATTTTATAAAGGAATCATACAATACACATAGAATGAAATATGTATGGAACTATATTTTGTAGTTCGTACACAATGGAACAGAATCAGGAAATGCTACCAGAGCTGCTATCTTCCGTCCGTAACGGGAAACAAATGTTATGCGTTGGCCACGAGCAGCCACTAGGTACGCCACAATCGACAAAGGATGAACGTAGCGAACTTAAATAATAAACTTTATTGCTTAAAAAGCAGTTGCAAAATGCATATGACGACGACGTGGTGGATAATAAAGTAAGTTACTCTCCGGAAACAAGCAAGGGACGATCCCAACAATTCCGATCAAAGGCCCTAAGGCAGAGGCGGAATTAACATTTCAACTTACACCTAACGATAAAAATAGTTCGGCACGTGTTATAGTATTAACAAATACCAACAAATATTGTATTTAATGAAACAAAAAAGTCATTTCACAAGTACGTATTATTATAAAGCTATAAATCATTCGGAAAGAATTGTTGATTATTCGTCACTATTAAATAACACTAAATTCGCTAATAATTATATCAATTGATGCCGTCTCTAGGCAAGAGCCTTGCGAGTCTTTATAAAAAATCCGAAGGAAAACCGGAAAAAAAACCCAGGCCAGGATGGGTTTAGAGAACATTTGATTCTCTAAATATGAATTTCGGGGGTGAGATTTACATATACTCCCAACGAATTACCAAGTGCAACATAAAGAATATGAAAAGGAAAAACGCAAGATAACCACTTTGTACAAAAGCGATGTTTTTTACGTGATTTACTAGGAGATAAACAGAATTAAAAGTGGCTCAAATTTAATTCGTTCCTTACACTTTAGTCATGATCTTCCATTCAATGAAATTTCCATGCTTCTAAATCTAAATGCCAAACATAAAGAAAAAATACCTCCATACATTTCTTAAGATATTTTAAGAAATATTTTATTTCGATTTATATTACAACCCGCCTCCATAAAAACAGTTACAGGTTACATAGTCTCGATAATATCGATTCACAAAAGAGCGCAATGCTAAACAACGTAGCGTTTGCTTCTCACAAACACATTTTACTGAACATCTAACGCAACCATCAGTTGTTGGAAGGAAAACACGTCTTTCAAGGTTGTCAACATTAGGTATGTACTGAGTAATGAAAAGTCAAAATTGGAAATGAAATTCGGGAAGTCGAATTGTCTTTTGCTTACAAAATGCACGCGTTTGAATGATGGTATAACGTATGCCAAACATACCAGTTAAAAATTGCCTCGGAAAACCGTGAGTAATACGTGTATATAGTGGAACATAACGGCTGAAATCGTCCGTTGTTGTAGTGAACTAAACACAAATTTTTGAACCGCATATGCCGTTTCAAAATTGAAAAGTGAGTGGCTTTATGTGCTTCCTTTTCTATTTTGTATCGTCTGTTAACGTTCAGTTACTAGAAGATTCTGTGATTGATCATCCCGATGACGAGAGCTTCTTATGATAAATCTATTGCTTCTTTGCTTGCCCCCTCCCACGTAATTACATGATAAAATAATCGAGGAATGTTTTAATGTCGTAAATTTCGAAACACTGCTCAAGCATTTCCAATCTATAGATGTAAAAATAGGTTAGGTTTCATCCGGTGGCAAGAAATCTTTACCCATCCCTGATTAAATAGACTGCAGTGAATTCTGCAAAATTCAATTGCAAATTCCCCTCCTCCTTTTCGTTCCTTTCATCTCAACGGAATCCGAAGAGAGAGGAATCGGATCATTGCGTACGTGACGCCGAAATTTGTGAGAGGTTTATATTTGTTTTTACTTTTTACATACGAAATCTCTTCGATTGCGGTGAACCTCACAGATGTTATGTTGAATGAAAATGGGAGATGGGACAGGGGTTCGAGATCAAGGTCCCGGGTTCGAATCTCGTTTCCATTTTCATTCAAAACAACATAATTAATACATTGAAGAACAAAAATCCAGAAAGGAAGACATGTATATACAGGCCTCGAACAGATATCGAAATGGAATACGGAAAAGGAAGAGAGCAAGCTGGGAAGAGTTTTCGGAGGAACTAGAGAAGAAATTCCGACCTTACATAATAGGAAGAGACAAGTTACAAGTAGCAACAATGTGGCATAACTTTCAAAGGAAAGAAGAGCTAACTACATCATGGTTGGATACAGGAGGAGAACTTCTCAACTGTTTGTTAGGACCAAAACCACAAGAAATTACTGAGAGATATGAGACTGAGGAGGTTGAATATGAGCAGTGGGTTATTAGACAGGAAGTAAAGGATTTGACAGAAGGAGCGGAGGACATGACAAACGAAACGCCTTTCCTACATATGGCACAGCTTTGAAAAATTAATAAACGATTGTTATAATTATCAATATTTTCCTTTAGCGTGGAAGATTGTAGTAATACGCTTATTTCTGAAAGATAGGATGAGAGACAAGACAAACTGTAAATCATACAGACCGTTCTCTCTACTACCAGTCGTAGGGAAATAAGTGGATAAAATAATAGCTGGAGATATCGAAATACAAATGACACAAGATAAATTGAGTGCTGTACAATTTGGATTCGTAGACGGGAAGGGAACCGAAAACGCAGTTAATATGTGGTTAACAAAATAAAATATCCAACTCAATAATTTATGACTCAAATATGTGGATTGTGAAGGTGCATTCGATGGCTTACATCGGCAAGTTGTACTAAATTGTTAAAAAACTGATATAACCCGAAAATTAAAGGGACAGACCGACAGCGATGGTGTAGTGGTAGCGTGGGTTTAAACCCTGTTCGGTCGAACTAGGTGGGGTTTCCCTCACCTTCTCCAGACAAATGTCGGTTCGGTACCATAAGTTCCCCTGCAACCCATCGTCTCTCCTTCCCAATTCCCTCACCCAAGTCCAATGGCTAGGGGTAAAAACAGGTCTCGTGGCCTGAACCTCCTTTTGCCAAAAAAGGCATCATATAAAAAAATTAATTAATAGGCTCTTTCTACACAAGCAGACATGCTGTGTTAGATATTGGAGATGAGAGATTAATTAGGAAGATGTCCACAAGGTAGTTACAGGGTCCCGTTGTATTGGAATATTACAATAAACGAGATCCTATAAGAGGATGTAAATATGGCAGCGAACACAGATGGTGTGGAAGGAAGCAGAGAGAAATTGGACAGAAGCAAATAGGGAGGAATCCAACATTAAAAGGAGTGTAAAAAACTTAGGAGTATATATAGATAGAAGTTGGACATTTGCGGAACATGTAACTAACATCCATAGAAAGGTAAAGAAAATGTGTTACGGTTTGCGACGAGTGAGAATTAGTGAAAGAAGTTTGACAACTAAAGATGTACGTAATGTTTCCATAGGAGCTAATCGTCCGATGACATACTGCGCAAGTGTTCGGTATCACTGATTGCGCAATGAGAGGAAATTACTAGGAAAATGCCTTTTATCCTGGAGTGGCTGTCATCAAACGGAATCCACAAAAGCGTTGGAAGTCGTGCTGGGAGTATTAGCAGTATGAAAACAATCTTTGCGATACAAAGCACAAGGGGAATCAATGGAGATAGGGAAGACACTAATATATAACAAAATAAAACACTAGAAGACAATGTTGACGCAAAAATGATATTTTGCTGGCAAATTCCATGGGATGTAGCTATGGAGGGAAGGCATGTGTATATGTTCATAGCAGTAGCAACGTCTGCCACAGAACACCGGAAATGGTTGGCACCAAAACAGATCGTGGAAATTATGACTGGGTATAGGTATTTTTCAAAACACCTATTTCGATTTAAATTACAAGAAAAACCGGATTACATGTGCGGGAAAGCAAGTGAAGATGTGAATTAAATGCGAAAGAGGGGAATTAATAAAATTGTGATAACTTTCGGTCAGCTGAAAATGGCGACGAGCCGGGAACCTAACCCGGGACTCCTGTTTTGATCGCAGGGGTGTTAACCACCACATCATTTCCATCTAGAGATTACTTTTCGGAGACCAACGCAAATATTGTACACTAGTTTCCAGGACACTACCAACTTTATACAATGAACTTACCATATTTCTTGAATGGGTACTTTTACTTTTCGCGATGCAAGTATTTTTAAAAATTTATTTTCAAAATAACTCAATACGGGTTTACCGTAATTGTGCTGTTAGATTGAAATGAATCAAATATTGTTACAATAATCTTCATCCCTTGCTTGCTTCCGGAGAGTAAATTAGTTTATTGTCCTCCACGTGGTCATACGCAGTTTGTACTGTTTTTTTTACAATAAATTTATTATCATTATTATTATTATCATAAACAAATTTTCTGTTGTTCCGAATTAACAATCGAATGTTTCTAAATCTCGAATGAAACTCCCCGCATTACTCAACGTACATGACGGTAAATATCTGAATCACTAGCAGCGTCGTACGAAATTGAGCGCGCAGAAGATCGCGGGCAGCGAATGATCGCATGTCTAAGTCACGCGCGAATCTCCTCTGACTGAAAATCAATTCTCATAATAATCGACTCTCATCTGAACACTCTGAATCTGAACTGCGTCTGAGAAGCGTCTCACCTTTATCAATTCGTTCCCCCTCCAAAATCATCGTTCCGCCTCCCTCGAAGACAGAAGATCTCGTGACGAGTACAAGTTTTCCCCTAGGCACTCCTCCGTCATCAACTATCCAGTCATCATCTTTTTCATGCTCCATGTTACTCTCAGTGCGTACGTCATCCATAAGAAGCCTTTTGGGTCTGCGAGAGTCGGTCGAGACCGTCCGTGACGTGGCCGAGGAATTGGACTCCCGTTTCCGTCGAGTGTGAAAGCAGTGCGTAGAGTAAGGTTGGTGGATCGTTGTCTGGAAATGATACTAATCAGACTCTTTGCTGGATTGAGAGTTGATCCGTTTTACCACCGTCAGGCTACTTGCAAGGTTACGGTTGTTTCGGTAAGATGTTTCCCATTTGCAGCGAACCTCACACCATCTACACAGAGTTGGAAAGGTACAGGAAGAGAGTGGGACAGCAGCATAGATGGAACGGGAGGAGGTGTGTTTCTATTCAACTGTGAAGGAACGATTGGAGAGTCAGTGGGTCAAGATTGTTTGATTTATGGAGTTTCATGGGAGACAGTGTCGAAGGCGAGTAGTCGAAGAAAGCAGCTGGGGTTGAGCGTCATTACGAAAGGCAGGAGAGCTCTTGGGCGAAGCGAACTGTTTGAAGTGGAATGGAAGTCAAATTGGGAGGAGCGACAATGTTGTTAGTCTCTATATGGGTGGTGAGGTTTTGGTAGAAGAGGCGTTTAAGTAGTTTACCTACTTGAGACATAGGCTGAAAGTATCCTCGTACCTTACCGGAACCGTAGGACTTTTTGATGTTGATTTGTCGTAGAGAGTTCTTGACGTCTTCCTTGATTTGCCAGAACGCTTGTTCTTCGTTGCTGATTGGGGCGATAGAAACGCTGGAGGGTTTGGATGTAAAGGATGAATGGATGAAGCGGTTCTGCGTTAGACTTTCAATTCACGTTGTTGCTTCACCATCGCCAGGTCAGAGAGAATCGGTACTGACAATAATAAATAATAATAAATAAATTATTTTCAAAAAACAGTACAAACTGCGTATGACCACGTGGAGGACAATAAACTAATTTACTCTCCGGAAGCGAGCAAGGGACCATCCCATCAATTCCGATCAAGGGCCCTAAGGCAGAGGCGTATTCAAAAAAAATTCAGCAAAAGTTCCTAGATAAGATAAAATGTTAGCTGCGAGTTATAATACATATATAATGTCAATATGTTTGTAATTTAACGCAAATATGTTTGTAAATTTACATGTACAAGTTATTATCGAACTATAGATTATTCTGAGTATAGTGCTTAAAAATCATAAGAATTGAAATAACACTAAATTCACGATTTATTGTTACAATAGACCTGCCCTTAGACAAAGCCTAGAGAACCTGTATAATAAATCCGCCTCTACCAGAAGGAAAAACGGAGAAAAACCCGGGCCATGATGGGGCTACAAAATTTATGTACACAACCGTGCCAAAGTTGAGTACACATAAAACTAAATTAATATGAGCCATAAGACAACACAATCATGAAAGAAAATAGTTTTTGAAATTGTTATAAGTC
>NNCF01141683.1:12289-24519 GCA_002313205.1 Laupala kohalensis
CCTTCCTTAAGGGTTATTGCGAAAAAAGCAAAGTATTTTTGTTAATATTGATGAAGTAAAAGAGCAGAAAAATCAATTTAAAAAATTGACTGCTAATCACTAGATGTGAATCTTTACTCGCATACCTGTTGAGTGTGAAACTTACTAATATGTCCCCCAGAGATCGATTGTGAAGCGAAAAGCACTATACCGGTACAGGTATTCGCGTGCGTAATTCTCGATCTAACATTGTGTCAAAAATATGACGTAGCGCTTGCAAACCTAGGAGTCGCGCCGCTTTAATTTAGAGAATTTATTATCTTTTGACAATTTGTTGATGAAAAAGAATATCCTAATGAAATTATGAATAGTTTCTGAGTCTGATCGTTATACGGAAATATTATGATTTGGTTTTGTTTAGTTTCTATAATCGCGTGAATTTGTGTCAATACGTAACCAAGAAGACTGGAAGTTTGAGCGCCAATTGCGGTATTAGAGTACATAATACATTACGTACTAAAGTACATAATACAACATTTTATTTCAAAGTAAGAAAATGGAATTTACATATTACTAGTTTTTATACGTGAATCTTATTAGAATTCCGAAGGTGATGATGCCATAGAAAATCGGTATCACTATTCATTTCGTAATCCCGTAACTGCTCCACGTAGTCCATTCCCTTCATTCGTAGGGAGAACAAATGTAATTCAATATGCGAGACACATATTACATCATTACTATACTGTACTAATGTATTAAACTATGTGTAATTATGTCAACACATGTTATCCTGTTATATGTTATATATTTATACTTCTCAGCAGAACCTCTATAGGTCTATTTTAAAATTTGAATTGGCAATTAGAATATTTAATAATGTAATGATTGTTAAACAGTTATTTATATAATACTCATGTATACATTTGCCTACCATTTACAGAAATCTGTTAGTAACAATGTATTCAAATGTATACTTGCCTATTTGTCAACAGATATCCGTAAATAAATTTGAAGACACTATAATGAATATTTATGTGTAACTCGTACACTCAAGTTAACTACGTGAGATATATATACTCTTACCGCACTTCTTTTATTCACGATAATACTAAAATGTAAACTGTTTTTTCAAACCGGTCTAAGGATGTGCATATCCCGTACGGGCGCACGCTTCGTCAGATAGTTCCTTAACGAGGTGGACAATTATATCAATACTGTCAATAACATTATTTTCTATTACGTAACCTAAAAGTGAAGTGATAACAAGAATTCAGAAGTCTTAACTATAATTCAAAGTTTTGTTTATTCAGTTTTCTGTGTTTAGTTTATTTTTCTTCTGTCTGGATTTTAAAGTAATTAGTAAATAAATAAATCAGTTTATTGCCAAAAAAGCAGTACAATCTGCGTATGACCACGTGGAGGACAATAAACTAATTTACTCTCCGGAAGCAAGCAAGAGACCATCCCATCAATTCCGATCAAGGGCCCTAAGGCAGAGGCAGATTGAAAAATTTCAGCAAAAATTACTATATAAGATAAGAAGTTAACTAAGTGTTATAATTGAATACGGACATGTTGGTGAATTAACACAAAAAATTTATTTTACATGAACGAATTATTATCGAACTATAGATTACACTGAATATAGTGTTTAAAAATCATAAGAATTGAGATAACACTAAATTCACGATTTATTGTTTCAATAGACGCGCTCCTAGACAGAAGCCTAGAAAACCTGTATAAGAAATCCGCCTCTACCCGAAGGAAAACCGGAGAAAAACCCAGGCCGGGATGGGTAATACCTAGCATACAATACTGAAAATTGTTTGTATTTTTGTTGGTTTTCTTCGTGTTACTTAATTTAATAACACGAAAGTGGAGAAGTGTGGAAACTGAGAAATGAATTCAGAGTATTATACAAAAGGACACCGTCACACGCCGTTCGAAATGAGCTAAAAAACCCTCACTGGTGTTTTCATACCGGAATGTTTTAACAACAATGATTGTTTTAAGTTTCTTTTCAAATCCTTGGCAGCACCTGTTGCTACGGCTATTGGAATATAATTCACCTTCCAAAAAGGATAAAAATTATTGACATTCATTGCACATTGACGGTTCTACTGTCAGGATAAAACCCCCAAAGCAGAGTGTTTGTAATATGCGCATTTCCATCACGCAGTACTGTTAGAAGTTGTCATACGCACAGCAATGTAATTTATGTATTCCGTAAACAAGCAAACAAATTGGATAATTAAATTGACACACCGCGTGCAAATAATAAAACTGACACACCGTTTGACCTTTCACTTGGGGCGTATTTTAATTAGGAATCGGTTGACATAGCTTTTTCTTTACAAGTGGGAAAAAGTAATGAAAACGCTCTCTAGATCTGCTGTTGTATACCCATTATAATTATTTCGTAATTTAGTGTAATAATTAAATGAAATATTTTGCACCTATAAGGTCACAAACTATTTTCAGAAGACTGTCATGTACTCCATATTTATTTCATAGAAAATAATATTTGAATAATACTTTGTAAAAGAAGAGTCTATCTTCGTCTGCATAGTGAAATACGAATAAATGAATAGCGAGCTTTTTTAGCGGACAAAATGTATTTTTTAGAATTCAATGGAAACAAGAACAATACAACACTTTAAAACTTTTAAAACTCACGACGTATTTCGCTTCATAATGATGCCAATGGGTTCCGAAACGTCGTGAGTTTTAAAAGTTTTAAAGTGTTGTATTGTTCTTTTTTCCACTGAATTCTAAAAAATAAATTTTGTCCGCTACAAAAGGTCGCTATTCTTTAAGATCGTTTGACTTATATGACTTATTTTCTCCCCAATATTCTCCGATTGCTAGAATGTACCAAGCAACGCTACTAAATATTGCAATAAAAATTTTGCTTGTTCATTTAGAGCTGAACGATAATTGAAGATTAAAATTTTGTTTGTGTGGTGCGAGACACGTTACTATTGTGTAAGTTGAAGATTGGCTTTGTACTCTTCGCAATAAGAAAAGAAACCATGCAGAAAAGGAACCGTGCAATAAGATATGTACATGTGAAAATATTACGGGAGAATATAGAACACAGGATTTCAACCGAATTGGTATAAAGTTTAAGAATTATATTCCAGAACTTTACAGAGCGTCCCACGAGAAAGTACCTTTGCATTTCCTGCCTTGAGGAGGAGAGAAATGCAGTGTGCGTGTACACTGTATAATCTTAACTTGCAAACACGTTCCTCTGTTGACGATTAACCTACTCATCACATTCTCTCTCAGCTGTGACCCAGTCCAGATGTCACAGAACGGCACCCGCGCCACTGGCAAATAAGTAGTCAACAGCTGCGAGTGTTGTTCATTGCTTCGGCGTGAATATTCCACAGAGCATTCAAGAGTCATGGTGCCTAGACGCATGCCCTCGCCTCCATAAAGTGCTAGTTGTCTATACAATTTCAAATAATTTCACAAGATTGATAAACATTCATCATATAGTACAGATTTGTCTATAGGACTAACTTTCAAACATCGAAACAATTTTTGTATATTAGACTTGCAACGTTTGCTGCAAATTTTACCTCCACTTGGGGCTGCGCCACAGCAAGCTTAACTATATGGCGTCAACTCCCCTTGAAGCTTCAATCCAGGCTCTGATGTCTCGTAGGAGAGAAGCAGATGGGCAATCCCTGGTTATGTTACTACGTTTGCATTGAGAGACTCATCTACAATGCATTGACGCTATCTCATAAAGAAAAATTTTTCCATGAAAAATACTTTTAATAATTTGTATAGTGTTTTAGACAGCAAACTTGACTCATGCACAAAAGTGGGCTAGATTTCTGATACACGCGAGGTTGTTAGTTGGGGAATAACTTGTACGAGTACAATTAAGGATGTAGATGAATAAAGAGGATGTAGCTAGAAATAGCTGTGCTTCAATTGCAGATAACGGTGACCTCGAAAGCCTGAGCGTTGACCCTTTATCCTAATTGAGTCTACAGACGCTGTTTCAAAGGTTTTTCAGGGGGTGTGCGTTTTCCGTGACAGGTACAATTGTAATGAATGGTTCCACAGCACGGTTCTCACAGCTCCGGCCGCAGGTCGAAGAGGTAAACGATTAAAACGAGGAGAAGGCATCTCAGAACAAGAAACTAATCATGATACTGCTACGCTTATCACTGTAGGTCATTTGTGGGCAACCATGTACTCTTCTCCTTGCTTCCTCTCTTCGCCGATTGTTTACTGTAGATGTTTTTAATCTAATACATCATATTGAGCATTTTCGGTGATTAAATGTTTGTCCACAATGCAAGTATGTCATTCGATGGGTATTTATTGAACTTGGTGAATTTGTATTGAACAGTTTAGAAGAAACCGGGAGCCAAATTCATTTATCTCGAATAATTATAACTCGTTATTTATTTAAATGTTTCTAATCTTTATTTATTTTAAACAATTAATACACAGAATATGTCAAGTATTTTTATGAATGCGTATCATATTTTATATCACTTTTTTCAGTAATAATTTTGAAACTTTTTGTTACTACTGAGCGTTGACATGAAAGAAAGAAAAACGAAAAGAAGAGAAAAGAAAATCAGTGAAGAGAGAAAAATAGAGAGAAATGAGAGAGATAAAAAGAAGAGAGATAAAAAGAAGAGAGATAAAAAGGAGAAAAGATAAAAGAGAGAGAGAGAAAAAAGAAAGAGAAAAAAAGGAAAGAGAAAGAGAGACGAGAAAGAATAAAAGAAACAAAGGAAGTAAGAGAATAGAGTGAAGAAAAAAGTACTCTAACTTCCCCTATTAAATTACTGGATGATAAGGCAGAGAGTGTTAATTAGGCCCTTTGGCATCGTGAGGCTTAGTTGCTTGAATGACCCCGCGACGAGACAGCATAGAAAAGAGTGATATTGTCCACTCTTTGAGCGTTGTGAAACGAGAGAACAAATTAACAATTCTTTCCATATTGATAAAAACTGTAAGAGGATTATTGGAAAGTTGAAGTATCGTACGCTTTCTTAATCCTTGAGGAAAAAAATGAAACACTTCGGCAAAAAAGGGTAGGAAATTTCTTTCACATCATTTTGTGTGGAATAATCGGGTTTTTGTTTGTGGGGGTGGGTGCGGGGTGGTTACTTCGTCGTCTTGTAATCCAGACAGCTGAATGTAAACCCCGATCAAAGTAATGGTGCATCATTATTGTTCCTTTTTCTCATATACGTTTCTCAGTCTACGCTCTTGTATTACAAAATGGTAATTTATAAAGAGATGTTTGTAGAAGCTTAGAAACAGCTCTTCTTCCTCATCTCAGAAACACGATATTTTTTCTCACTTTTATACGGTCTTTGTTATTAATAATGTAATGTGCTAGTACTTCGAGATATTTCACCCTCTCTGCGCCATACAGCTCGCAATTCCACTCAACATGATCATTTTTTCCCTCCCCTTTCCGCGTTGACAGGTTGCCGCTTCTCTCTTCCCTATTTGATATAAATATTGAAATTTCCATGATCGTTCTATTAAGAAATGAAAATTTTCCAACGCGTTTTCTTTTTGTTTTCTAGTTCTAAAATTTAAAATAGGATCTTCTCTAGCTATCCAAGTATGATGTTGCAATCGTTTCGTAATATATTTCCATGTTTCTATGAGTTTTGTGTAAATTGACTACCCTAGTTTGGTTTGTTCTAGAACTGCGCAATCATTTAATATCGATCTGCAAGTGCTTTTGCATTTAAATGCTGCTGTTCTATCGAGGTCTTGTGTTTGACCCCTACGATAAGGATCTCATAATGCGGTAGCGCATTTTATCGTAGGTCTCACGAGAATGTGTCAAGACAGTCTTATTTCATCCACCTGCATAATAAACTTCTTTTTTTTTGTCGCATTTTGGAAAATGTGGGTCAAATTTTATAATTGCCTTAATTATTCGTTCAGAGCGGAGAAGTNGGTCAAATTTTATAATTGCCTTAATTATTCGTTCAGAGCGGAGAAGTCCATGTATCGCAATGGTTTAAGGTTTAAGGTCCTATAAAACACAACCTATAAAACTTTTTTATGTACGTTGCGAGTACTCCAACAAACCCTGACGCGGTGTTTCCACCAAAGAAGCTTTAGATAATCCCTTCCTGACTCGGGTATTTCTCCGACTTTTCTCCAGGTAGAGTGAGATTTCTTGTACAGGCTCTCTAGGATCTTGCGTGGGGGAGGCGTCTATTGTAATAATTAATCTCAAATTTAGAATTATTTTAATAGTTATGATTTATAAAAAAATATATTCCGAATAATCTATAGTTTGATAAAATTACGGTTCTCATTGTGAACTTTTTCTGTTTTATTAAGTACAGATCTGTTGATATTAGAACATATAGCTAACTTTTTTATTCTTATCCAAGGTGAGTGCTGAAATTATAAATCCTCATCTGCCTTAGGACCCTTGATCGGAATAGATGAGATGATCCCTTGCTTGCTTCCGGAGAGTAAGTTAGTTTATTGTCCTCCACTTGGCCATGCACAGTTGTAACTGCTTTTTTGACAATAAATTTATTTATTTATTAATAATTTACGTAACGTGGACACGATGCTCATCTCATAGAGTCTATATTTCTGCGAATACGTACTTCATTAATTTGTTTTATTCAGCATCGAGATTTTAGTGGGTACGGTCGAGTCATTCGGCGAGTCTCCCACGCGGGGAGAGTCATATGGGTTCTCCTCAGTGCGTAACTGTATTTTCCCTACCTGTGCAAGATTTTAGGGCTCTAATAACCTCGATGTCGACATGAGCCGTAAAGCCCCACAAATAAAACATCAAGCTCACGTAGTTATGATACTTACTGCCAAATATTTCAGGTGCTTACATTTTGTTATTGGGTGTGGAGGGAAATGGTTCGTATAATACTTTGCCCGCTAGAATTCTCGTAGATACAACTCCCAGAGTTTTCCATAGATTTTATGTAACGTAATGAATAATTGATCAATGTAAAGATATAGGTGTACATCTGTGACGAAGATTCAAATTTGATTCAGAAATACATGACAGAAATAGTTGTTAATAATATGATTAAAATTTTGAGTATATAAGTAATATTGGTCAGTGCTCGCGTGTGTTTCCATTAAAGTAAAAACACGATTTGTTAAAAATGTGAATGACATATTCATATAGTGTCCGACGCTTACATTTATTCTTTGCCAACTTGAAATGAGAAAAAAGTTACGGAATTACATCGGGAAATTGAGCAACTGAAACACTTGTGTGCAGCGTTCTGAATACACTTTGTGTGTTACATATTATTTCATATTATTACATATTATTTAACACAAATAATTAATTTATTATGTGATTCTACTTTCACTCAGTGCTATGTCCTCGTAAATATCACGGTTAAATTGACACCGGAGGTTTTTTCTGCTAGCAGCATTTGTTTGTGTAAATTGGGTTTCAGAAATTAACGAGAGAGAGAGAGAGAGATATGTCAGTCTAAGTCACGTGACATGAAGCATGAACGTATGAGAACACATAATCCCTTTATTCCTTGTTTTTACTTTTTCCAATTGCACAGTGTGTGTAAGCAGAGTATCGTAATCGGTCGTGAAATAAAATTTGAGATCTCTTCGAATCTTTACGAATTGGCTCCAGAAGAGACTATTTTCAAATTTTGGCGATAATGTCCAATGTCGTATGTGTGTGTGTATGTATGTTAAACATTTTGTTCCCCCGATAACTCACGAACAAACTGACGCATATAAACCAAACTTCAGATTTGACTTTGAACGCGTTGGGAATAGAAGAAGCGTATTTCTGGTCAGAAGCTCATTTCCTCCGACGTCATGTACACACCGCGCTCCTCTTCCGGTTTCTTAAAATACAAAATTTTGAAAATACACATAGAAGCGATTTCTTTGGTCAGTTGATTCTGCCAACAGATTGCTAAACCGCATTCCTGTACGTCGCACAGTTTTTGAGATACACGGAAAGTTTATTACGTAAAAAAGGCGTGTTCTTGGTTGCGCTTAAAAAATATCTCCCTATAAGGCTGCTGCACAGAGTTTCATTCATGCACTTTATACTTGCGTGAGCAATTTTTTTCCCCTCAGGGGACATACATCTAGTAAGTACGTGTTTGGCGAACACGGGGCCCCGAGCTGAGTCTGACATATACTTCCACTTACTTGTGCCATTCTCTTTCCTGACCTCCCATGGTCACTTCTTGTTCTTTTCGATCCCGACGCTATTAAGGTTAGGGTATCTTTCATTTTCCTCATTCTTCTCAATTTTTGTCCTACCCCTCATTTTTTGTCCCCCCTCATGTTATGTGTCCCCCTCATTGTAGCCCCCCCTCCATTTGATGTATGTTGTGAGATATGTTTTTGGTGTGTTGTAGATCAGGAGGGTTTTTAGTGGGTATATGGTTGAATCATTCATCACACGCGGGGAGAGTCATGTTGGCTCTCCCTAGTGCGTAACTGCATTTTCCCTTCCTGTACAAGTTTTTCGGGCTCCAATGACCTTTGATGTCGACATGAACCGTAAAGCCCCACAAAAAAAAGAAGGAGAAGAGCAATTTTGATGTTTACGAGTGTACTATTTAATGTGATGATAAATATTTTGAAACCTGTCGATCTTTTAAATATGTCATCTTGTTTAATAGTTGTAATAATTTTTTTTTTTTAATTTTTGAGATTTTCATTATTTTTAAATTTTTAGTGTTGTGTAGAGTGTTTTTACTGTCACGCATTTTTGTTATGAATTATAGTTGGAAAGAGTAGTGAGGCACATTCCAGATTTTTTTCTCTTTCAAACGACAAAAGATTATCGCGGAGGTGTTGCAAAATGCACATATACACCGCTTCCGTATGAGTGAATAATACAAATTTATACCTCTTTCTTCTTCATCGGATTTGTATCATGTGAGATTCGTTCTCAAGTTCGAAAAAGCGGTTCGTTCCTAAGTGGAAGATTTCTTTGTGGAAAATAAGATTTGCTTCTCATTTAACAGAAAATATAGCTAACTTTATATCAAATCTACAACACTAATTTTTGTACTTACGTTATAAAGTAGAGTACATGTGATCCCTTCCCCTATGTCTTCTGAAATCATCATTTTTAAAGACAATACAAAGCCTTATATAGTGTTTAAATTAACGAGTCCAAAAAAAAATAATAATTTTTTTTGAAATACATCAAAGGAATCGTAAAATGCTTGGGATTGTTTTTTCTTCCGAAAGAATATCTTATTTGAGAGATCGTATATATTCCTTGGTACTTAAGAATTGTGGTTGTAGGAAAAATGAAGTCTTAAAACGAGTCTAATGAAACGATATTTGAACCTATAACATCGTGGTCAGTGGATGTATTTATATACTACAGCAGAGGTGACCAGCGATCTGCACTTTGACGAATGCTACGTGCAACTGTGTGCAAATGTGCGACAACTGAGCAGAGGGTAGGTGAAGGAGAAGAAGAAGAAGAAGAAGAGGGAGGGGGGGGGTAGAAACTGGAGAGCCACCCCGCTCTCCCCTCCTTTGAAATGAGGCAGCAGCTGCTCGAACGCGGAAACAGCAGAGCAAACGAAAATAACAAACTCTTTTGAAAATATTTATAATGCTCATGATTTTAATAATAATAAACAACTATTTCATTTTCAATAACGTAAGCACTCACAAATTTACGTAAGCAATCACAAAATATTAGATAAAAAGTATACAAATTCATGAGGTGACAGTAAAAGAAAGATTACTGGCGGTTAGCAAAAGTATTTTCACTGTCTATCCAGCTACAATATCTTCGATTCTACATTGAAAGTCACGGCCAAATACAGTGCTTATAAAAGGCTTTAAAATATTCATTCCTGAGCCTTGATCTCAAACGAGATTTAGTGAGGTTCGCTTTTGAAAAAAAAGCTGTTCGCAGATGTAATTACAACTGGACATCGATATAGTTCTCCCGTAAACGCACGAAGTTGTTGAAACCTGGGAATAAGTATTATTACTCCGATAAGGAAGCGAGCTATACAAAAAGAGAGAAGCAGCGCAGGCAGTACCCCACCACAATGCACGCGGTCATCCCCTCCTCAGTGAGGAGGTTCATAGAAGTTGCCCTTAGCATGCACACATAAATGCATGCGCGTGCAAAATGCCCCCAATGGGCAGCTGCGACCATTCATTTCCAACAGGATTCAGATGGGGATGTTTTAATGCTCAAAACCGGTCGCGCATTGTTTTTACTGACAGAGTAAGTGATTCGATACAAATAGCATCCATGTTCTCAATATAGAAAATATTTCTGGAAACAAATATTCAAGCAACATTTTTAAACCGACAGCGGTGGTCTAGTGGTAGCGTCTTCGCTTCCACAATCCCATTGCCTGAGCTGAGCGGTGGAGCGTGGGTTCAAACCCTGCTTGACCGAGCTAAGTGAGGTTTTCAGCTGGGGTTTCCCCTCACCTACTCCAGATAAATGTCGGTTCGGTACCGTAAGTTCCCCACCAACCTAACATCTCTCCTTCCCAATTCCCTTACCCAAGTCCAACGGTTAGGTGAAAGAATATAATATAAATAAATAAATAAAATAAATAAATAAATAAATAAATTTTAAATTAGTGGGGTTTACATTAATGCTTTCCCGATAATTTTTCGTTTTTCCTGTTGGCGAGAGGAGTCGTGCCCCTGTGACTCGAGAAATGCAACTAAACATCTTTAACACACAAATGTATTGCAGATTGCATACCATTGTGATTCCATAGGGTAATTCAGATTTGCGGGAGGTTCTCACATTCTTATAACCCATGTAACTCGGGAGCTTTTCTAATTTCAGATCATCATATAATATTACTATTATTATTATTATTATTATTATTATCTGAAATATACAAGGGAAAAAAGATAAATTGAGAAAAGAATATAAGCTTTTCAGAAATAAAATAATTTTTGTAATAAACAAACAAAAGAAGTAATATTTTCAAAATTTATTAGTAGAAAGCAAGAATGACAAGGAAAAAACATGGAAAGTAATAAATTCTTTGTTATCAATTCCGGAAAAGAAATCAGTGGATGAGGTAATAAACAAAAACTTTAAAGATAATGAAATAGATTTGCTACTAGATAATTTTGCAGAAACTTTTAAGAAACAACCTGAAGAAATAACACATAATTGTAATATGGGAATAATGGATGTAAAAAATAATAATAATCAGGAAAATTCTTTTTATTTACCTGAGATAATGTTAGATGAAACAAAGGCTCTAATTTTAAACATGGAGAGTAATAAAGCTGCAGGTTTAGATAGGATTTCAATGAAAAATATAAAGGATAATATAGATGTTTTGGCGCCAATGATTCAGATGTTAATAAATAATGGAATAAAAGAAGTTAATTTCCCGGAAGGTTTGAAAGAATCAGTAATTAGACCAATATATAAAGGTGAAGATACAAAAAGTTATGAAAATTATAGACCAATTTCCATTATGAACTCTATAAGTAAGTTATTTGAGAAATATATTGCACAAAAACTATCGTGTTTCTTGGAGAAATTAAAAATCATTGTCAATAAACAGTATGCGTATCAGAAAAATCGAGGTATGGGTGATTTATTAGAAGATTTGATGGAGTTGATGAATGAACAGCTGCACAAAGGAAATCATGTATTGGCGCTAAGTGTTGATCTCTCTAAAGCATATGATGTGGTAAATCATGAAAAATTATTAGAAGCATTAGAAAGGATAGGTATAAGAGGTCATAGTTTAAAACTTTTTCAAAATTACTTGAAAGGAAGATCTTTTAGAATAAAAATAAACAATAAAGTAAGGAAAAGAAAATTTTTAAACATGGGTATTCCACAGGGTAGTTATTTAGGACCAATTTTGTACTTGATATATGTGAATGATATAAAAATATGTTTCAAACATTGTGACTACTTTATATATGCAGATGATAAAATGATAGTTTCAGTTAATAAGGATCAGAAGATAGCAGAGCAAAACTTAAGAAATGATTTTGGTACTTTTCAGAAATGGTGTCATGATAGAGGGTTTTTTCTTTTATTAATGAAAAGAAAACTAAAGGGATACATATAACAACAAGGGAGCCGATTAACATAACTTTTCATGAAAGATGTTGTATCCATCAAAAAATTCTAAAATGTAAATGCAAAAATAAAATAAAAGAGGTTAATAAGTTAAAATATTTGGGAATAGTAATAGACAAAAACTTGAATTGGAGGGAGCATATTCTTGAGGTATGTA
>NNCF01141706.1:0-33850 GCA_002313205.1 Laupala kohalensis
TGTTGTTTATTAGTATTGAACTATTATTAGTATAATTATTGAAACTAATCTTGTGGTATTATGAAAGGTGAACAGGTCCTATGTTGTACTTTATACTAACTATTTAATATTGCATTTCCCCGTGTGAATATTGCAAATATTACTGTGTTGTGTTACTTCTTTTATTAATATCTTTGAGGTTTTTCTCCTTATATTAATGATCAAAGAGTATCAGAAGTAAATGTATATTGTGCATTAATGGATTGGGAAATGATGTGGAAATGTCAGAAGTACTATTGGGTCAATGATGCATCTGTAGGAAGATTAGTAAGAATGAAAGGAAAGTTAAAAGTTAATAAAATATCAGCCCTTTTAATTATATTCTATTATGGTACTTTTAGTGTGTATTTGCCCCAAAAGTTACTTAAATATTTATACATTTTTTTATGGTGACTTGACTTAATGAGATGTAAGTAATGGATATTAATTGGGAGTTTAATGTGTAATATGTGTTTTTTCCATAATTACTTTCCCTAACTGAACGTTACTCTGAATAATATTGTCATTAATGCTTCTGCTGGTTCACAAAGGGAATGCCCCAATTATGCTTGAAGTAATACATGAACAAATATTTTGTCATTTTACATTTTCTTCTATAAAATTTGATAAGATGAGTTTGGGGACACAGTTTAAAATTTTGACTTAATGGACAAATATGACTGTAGGCATTATTAACGGTGTTGGAAATAATTTCAACAAAGAACTTTTAATCACGTTATTATTTTATTTATTAGTTTATTTAAAACATGAATAACATGTTTAAATAATACATGTTTGTATGGAGATTATGAACGTCAGTTTGTTTTCGACGAGTTTTTTCTGCAAGATCTTTTATTCGATACTATGACATGCCATGGAACATCCTATTCAGATTCACAATCAAAATAAGCTTGATAATAGAGAAATACCCTTTTTTGTTTTCAATTTCCATGGTCCTTAATTAACCTTGCTAATCATACTGCAAGATGGAGAATTTTCACAATAACAAAACTGAAATATCTGTCCAGAGAAGCAGAAGCAACTTACATCCCTGTAATGCAGAATGCACTGTGATGAGCGTATAACATGATGAACATGATAGTTCCTGGCAGAGATACATTTTTTTTGGATCTCGTCCTAAATATCAAGAATTGTTTTTCATTTATCACAAATAATACAATCTTTGTAATGCCATTTTATCATTAAAATTGTAAAAAAAAAAACAAACTTTGACCCGAAACATATTCCTTCAAAAGGTAAATAAATAACTTTATTGTGAAAAAAGGAGTAGAAACTGCTTATGACTACATGGAGGGCAATAAACAAATTTACTCTCCTAGAAAAAGCCTAGAGAACCTGTATAAGAAATCTGCCTCTACCCGAAGGAAAACCAGAGCAAAACCTGGGCCAGGATGGGGCTACAGAATTAATGTACACAACCGTGCCAAAGTTGAGCACACACAAAACTAAATTAATATGAATCATAAGACACAACAATTGTGCAAGATAATAGTTTTTGAAATTGTTATAAGTTATTTAAAAAGAACTACAGCAATGGCGTGATAAAGTAAAAGACGAATTTAACTTTTATTAAAATCAATAAATTCTTTTACATTATAGAAGCACTAGTGCAGGAGGTAGTTTTTGACCGCGGATTTGAAGAGATTCAGTTTCATAATATCTCTTATATTTTTGGGCAGGGAATTATATAGAACAATTCCTGAATGATATGGTTGTTTTTTGCAAGTTTTTTTTACATATTTTATTAAATTATCCGCAACATACTGATATATTGTTGTGACTTGCTGGACATGTAATTAAGACATGCTTTCCTCAACCAGTTTCAAATTGCAAGAAACACTTGACTATTCACTCCAAAGTACAAGAAGGTAATGAAGGTTTTAGCTACCTTTGAGAGACTGTCCTTGAAATGCATACTTTTCCAATTGGTAGATTTTTCTCTACATTACAACTGCACAATAGAAGATTTGTGATGCAGTGGACATATTCAGGTGTCTATACAGAATTATATAAAAAAAGAAATTGTAACGTCAATTATGATAATATTTATTATTAATGAAAAATATTAAAGTGGTTATCATAAGTAAATAAATGTTCATTGAAAAATAAAATAAAGAACATTTATAAGCAATAATAACTGGCACGTACTTCGAGAGACATAAGTTTTCATGTGACACATTTACAATGAATGTAAAAAATTAATATTTAATTACATATTTACTGGTCAAGTTCAAGGGAGTATACGTGTGGTCTGCAGAACATACACTCAGATGAAGACGTGACTCACTCTTCTTCTGATGGAAATAGCCTCTGTGTGTTTTGACTATTGTGAATGAGTTGTACATCAGTTATTCCCCTTCCACCATCACCCCGCTGTGAAGTTAATCTCAGAGTGTTTGCTTTCTCATGGTGTTTTCTGGACTTTAGTTGAACCCTAGTCTTCCTCATGATACCCTCTAAATATGTCCTTGACCATGCAATTTTTCTAGAATACGTCAGAACAGGAACTGCAAAGGTGTTAATAGTTTGGAAGAGGTGCTTACTATTTAGTTCAGTTTGACACAACATGTACTCTCTTGCTATACTCCGTTGTAATTGAATTCTTAATGCTGGAATGATCTATTTTCCTGGATTGTTCATACCCTAAGTATATATAAAATTCACCTTTGTCCAATGCTTCTACACCTGTGTCCTTTGCTTTTACACCTTTGTCCTTTGCTGAGATTAAAATCCAGCTATCTCCAGTTTGCCTATATGTATATTAACAATTTTGCATTTATCCACACCCAGAGTCATTCTGACGTCACGTGAGTATTGCTCGACACTCTTGATCTGTCCCACAAGTATATCGTTTGATGGATCATACAACTTCAGGTCATCCGTGTACAATAAATGTGTGATTACATGATCTGCTTTGTAGAACTTCAAGCAATACCCAACACCCGACCTGTTCAAGATGTTAGAAAGGGGGTTGATTACTAGACAAAACCACAAAGGACTCAGTGTATCACCATGGAAGATGCCTTTTCTAATTGGAATTTCTGGGGTATGCAACACTAGGAGTTCGATGAAATTTACTGTTTTTTTTTTTTGAGGGGCTTTAGGGCTTGTCAACATCGAGGTCATTAGAGACCAAAGATTACTGTTGTCCAACTTTCACCAAGTTCTTTAGAAAATGTATCAGCACAGGATGAAGTTTATACAATTCCAAGACTTTGATTCATGGGGAACAGTGTCATACGCTTTTAAACAATCTATGTAACAACATGAGAGTATTCTATTCTTCTTTTGGATCTGTCTGAGAATTAATGAGTATGATCAATTGCTCCTTGCATCCTATACTCCCTTTTCCTCATCCCTTCTGCTCTTCGTTCTTCATTTGTTGGTCTTCTACGTGCAGATTTAGTAAGAAAGATAAACAAGTCGTCATTATTGTGTAAAATGTTTGCAGACGTGTGAGGGGGCGATAATTTGCCAGATCTAAATAACTTTTCCTTTTGGCACCAAATATGTCTTTCCTTCAGTCAGGAAATGTGGCAGTGCTTCAGGGTTAGTCAGGAAGTTGTTTATAAAATACAATATTTTACAATGGACTACTGGTAGTTTTTTATACCAGAAATTATGGATATTATCGCTCCCTGGACTCTTCCAATTATGTGTTTTAGTCGAGACACACCACAAAATGTCATTGGTAATCAAAGGCTCTGTCATTGGTTGTATTCCTCAGGCCTTGTCTACCTCTTCTTTGAGCCATTCAGCATTTTCATTACATTGTGCATAACTGGTCCATATTGAAGACCAAAAATTTATTTGATTGGTTGTTGGATAGATTTCTAGTATTTGTTCGCCGAAACCTCTTTTTAAAATTAGTTTTCTGTAAAACAACTTTTCGTTGTTGTCAAATTATCTTTTTTCTGTCTTTCTCTACGTGCCTTTCTCATGACTGTTTCAGTGTGTAGATGAACTCACACATGTTTATTTAACAGATCACGTGGAGTGTGAATCTTGTATTTCTGAAGAATTGCAATAACTTTGTTTTTGAGCCTTCTACTGGGACATCCCCTGTCATATTGAAGCAAACGGGCAATTTCAGATCTTTATTTCAATTCTTCGGATCAGTCAATTATTCCATGCTGACATCTTTCCATCACAGTGTCTTGCTCTCTCCCCAATCTCCAGTATTTTTGCACTATTGCACCTGGCAGTTGTAAGAGCAGTGCAATAGATTAGTTGATGCAATTCCTCAAAAGAATACATTTCATTCAAGTATTAAGGAACATCATATGCATTAAGCGCTTCCACAATCCTCGCGATCTTTCTTGAAGTTTTTTATCTAGGATTCCATGATCTCATAGTTCGATCTATGGACTTGCACTCTTGTACATGTGTCCTGAACACAAACTTGACGCTTTCTACAAATTCGTCGCTTTTGTGCACACTTACGGTGTCTTCACTTGCATTTTCCAAGTGCATTAACAAGTGTTCCTATAATATCTATTTTTGAGGGCCTGGTCCTTTGCTGCTACCAGGAGTCTCTCCGTTTCTCCCTTGAGATGACCTGCTGCCAACCAGTTAAATCATTTTTCTCTGTCTATCAATATGTCTTCCATCATGTGTATTGACTGTCTGTACATAGGTTTGATTCTCCATTTGTCAAAAATTGTGTTTTGATTTTCTCCCTGAAATTTAATTGGTTGTCTTCAATTATGATCTTTTCAGTTGCTTGATATTCTGTTTCTATAGATTTTCTATATTTTAATGCATTTTTCTTAATTGAGTTTGTACTACTTCTTTGTTGGTCACATTTCTTTAAGAGTCTGAAATAAGGGTCATTGGTACTTTGGTAGATATAATAGTGTAGATTTTCATTTGCTATTTTGTATAGTGTTTCTATCTGTATTAAACCCCATCTTCCTTTCTTTCTTGGCATGTTCAGTCTATCAATATCAGCTTTTGGGTGATGGTGTCCATGTAGAATTAGCAATTTTTTAGTTTTCCTATCAATTTGCCTCAATTATTCTATTCACCAATTGATTACTCCAAAGCTGTATTGCAGAACTGGTGCTACATAAGAATTAATTTCTATGATTTTTTTTTCTTTTTTGCATTCAAACTTGTTTGTAGAAATTGTCTAGTTCTTCTAATATTTTATTTTCAGCCTATTTTTCATTTGATTATGATCAATACTATCACTTTCTTCTATTCTTGAACATTTGTATGTGTATCCTGGTACTAATTGTTTAATGTTTGTACAAGTGTTGAAACTCTTTTCTGAGTTATTATACAATTTTCTACATTTTGAAGTCTCTGATGAGCATTGATACTGCATACCATTTTGAACTGCATACCAATGTCCTCACTCATTACCTTGATTGCTTTTATTTGTTTCTCCATCCTTATCAGATTTTGCAAATAATTTAAAATCATCCATGTGTCATAGGTGGTTTATTGTAATTTCAGATTTGTCAAAAGTATATCCTAATTTACTTGTTTTTTGTTCTTGTAAGAGGAATAAGGGCTATACAGAAGAGTAATGGTGACAGTGCATCTCCTTGGAAGATGCCATTATTGGGGTTTTAAGAATCTTTAAAGAGCATAAATATAAACAAGAAAAGCTGCGTATTCATTACAGTTGATCCCCCCAAAATAAACAATTAATACTAAAATAATAAAGCACATGAAAATGTTTAACTAACTATGAGAAATAATAGGTTAGTTCAATATCAAAATGGCACTGACATGTTTCTTGCTGAAATTAAGAAACATGAACAGAGGATTAATGACATGACATTCATGGATTAAGTAGTCAGTTGAGAAATATTAAGATTGAATGAATTTCATAACATCGATGTATCAAATAGTCACTAGAGAAACATAGAAATTGAATGAAGCGCTTACTGTTCATGGAGCAATTAGTCAATTGAAAAACATTGCATGAATAATATAAAATGGATAAGTTAACTAATCAGCAAGTATTTTGGTACAAGGCGTATAAAATGCATGAGTTTCTTGAACAACTTCTGGTAGTGTATTAAATCAGTTTCTTTCTCACAGGTCGTTAACAAATGTTACAACTGCAGTACATAAGTCACTGTTGCTTATTATTATTATCAGGTCATCAGTCTTTCGACTGGTTTGATGCAGCCTTCCATTACATCCTATCTTGTGCCAGTCTCTTCATTTGTACATATTTCTTGAAACATACATCTTCTATTATCTGCGTTGCATAATGCATTCTTTGTCTTCCTCTACAGTTTTTCCCCCTGTTCTGATCCCTCTATTACCAAACTAACAAGACTGGGATGTTTTAAAACATGCCATTTCATCCTCTCCTTCGTGTAAGTTTTTTGCACAAACTCTCTTTCTCACCTATCCTAGTTAATACCTCTTCATTTCGTATCATATCAGTCCACTTAATTTACAGCATTCTTCTGTAGCACCACATTTCAAACGCTTTTAGCTTTTTCTTTTCTGGTATCTCCAGTGTCCATGTTTCACATCCATATAGTGCTGTGCTCCAAACATATAATTTCAGCAACTTCTTTCTTATTCGTGCATAAGTTTGTGATACTAATAGGTCTCTCTTGTGAAAGCTTTTCTTTGCTTGTGCTATTCTGCTCTTAATACCTTCCTTGCTTCGCCCATCTTGTGTGATCTTGCTACCCAAATAGCCAAAGTGCTTGACTTCTTCTACTGTATTACCTCTAATTCTAATACTCATACCACCATTGACCTCAATTTTGCTACTCTTCATAACCTTTGTTTCTTGCTATTGATTCTGAGCCCAAACTCCTCATTAAGCAAGGTGTTCATTCCATTCAACATTTTTTCTAAATCTTCAATTTTCTCAGCAAGTACAGCTATGTCATCTGCAAATCTTATCATTGATATCATCTCCCCGTGAATTTTCACTCCTGTCCTGAACTTTTCTTTTACCTCTTTTATTGCTTCTTCGACATATAGGTTAAATAATATAGGTAATAAACTACAACTCTGTCTTACACCCTTTTTAATAGCAGCTTGCCTTTCATGTCCTTCCACTTTTAATATCGCCAGTTGATTTTTATAAATGTTGTTGATAACACGCTTTTCCCTATACTTTAGTCTTTTTTGAGAATTTGAAACATTTTAGTCCATTTCACATTGTCAAATGCTTTCTCTAAATCAACAAATGTCATAAATGTGTCTTGGTTCTTCTTAATCCTTCCCTCTATTATTAAGCGTAATGTCAGAATCGCTTCACGAGTGCCCCTACTTTTTCTGAAACCAAACTGATCCTCTTCTAATATCTCTTCGGTAGTTTTCACAGTGTTTTGCTCTTGCATTTTTTGGTAGTATGAAAATAACTCTTCTGTAAATCTGTCGGTATCTCTCCAGTTTCATAAATTTTTCAAATCATGTTAAATAACCTTTGCGTCTTAACCTCTCCTAAATTTTTGAGAAGCTCAAATGGTATCTCATTTACCCCTACTGCCTTTTTTGTAGCCGGATCTTTCAAAGCTCTATCAAATTCAGATCTTAAAATTGGATCTCCTACTTCATCTGGATCTAAGTCTGCCTCCTTTTCTACAGCCTCTCTTGGTAGTTCATCATTGTACAACCCTTTAATGTATTCATGTTATAGATTAGCCCTCTCTTTTGAGCTTAACAAAGGTTTTCTTCTGCGCTTTTAATAGTGACGCATTTGTTCCCCACTTGTCCGAATATTGTCTTGATTTTCCTGTATGCGGCATCAGTTTTACCTATGCTAAAATCATTCTCAACTTCCCTACATTTATCTTAGAGCAATTTTTCTTTTGCAATTTTGCATTTTCTCTTGATTTCATTCCTAAGTCTTCTGTATTGTTTAATTACCTTAACATCTTGATCATTTTTGTAGGCCTTTCTTTCATCAATGAGGCAAAGTATTTCTTCGGAGACCCATGTTTTTTTCGCTTCCATTTTCTTTCTACCAATAGTTTCTTCCCCTGCTCTTGCAATTTCTTTCTTGAAAATGCCCCATACTTCTTCTACATATGCACCTACGTAGCTTTGGTTTAGTCTAAAAGTTAGAGCCTTTTTAAACTCCTTCCTGTCTTTCTCATTAAGCCTGTCTGTATCCCATTTCCTTGCGGTGTGTCGCCCTTTAATCCATTTGAATTTAACTAAACTTTTCATCACTACTAGATTGTGATCTGAGTTAATACCAGCCCCTGGGAAAGTTTTACAGTCTAACACTTGGTTTTCATATCTCTACCTCACAAGTATGTAGTCCAACTGGTATCTTCCTGTGTCTCCTGGTCTCTTCCATGTATATATTCTCTTCTTGTGGTTATTGAAAAGTGTATTTGCAATAACTTAGCCCTAACTTCTCACAGAATTCCGCGACCCTCTCCCCCCTTTCATTCCTATCTCCGTGAGAAAAAGAGATGACGAAATAACCAACGGTCAAAATGTTCGAGAAACTTCGGGAATTTGTTGTTGTAGTCTAGAAGAAGACGGATTCAAAATCGGGGAAAATTTTACGAAAGGAAGCCAGTGGATTGGTTAGAACACGAAATGATCGTTGCAAGTTCAGCAAATCATAACAAGAGCAAGAGAAGGGAGGAATCATGATGACTGGCTTGAAGCAGTCACATGGTTTTAAAAAATTAAATCATGTGAGTGAGCGTCCGAAGTTCGAAGTGGGAGCGTAGGTGATAAGAAGAAGAGTCAAGAGGCTCCAGAGATCATTCAGACATTATTCATTCGGAAATTTTCACTCAGTGACAACTTCAGATCATTCGTTCGGAAATTTCTCTTCAGAAAATATTCACTCAGATATTTTCATTCAGATTCCAGACTTCGAGTTATTCAGAATTCATACTTCAGTCGAGAAATTCAACTTCGCCTTCGAAGTCAGTTTTATTCAGCGTATCCTAAAGTTTTTAACTTGGTGACGTTGAAAATTTTAATTCGAGATAGTCTGTGATTTAAAGATTCTCTTTGAGATAGTTCTGAAAAGCAACCGCAGATACTTTCTCCAGAAATTTTAATGCTAAAGACAGTATGGTTGCAAGTTCCGGTCGTTATAATCGAGAACACGCGTGATAAGCGGAACAAGGAACTTTCGAGTTGTTGGGAGACGACGACTGGTGCAGACCACCTTCCGTGGACGTAGACTGATGGCGCTGATGACCACTGCAGCTGAACAGGGGGCGATCTCCATCCAGCGGGAGTCGAACCAGGGTCTCCTCGCCCAGGTGTCTTAGAATGCTTTGTCCATCAACAACAAAGTTAAACTGAGTAACTGGCGCTGTCCAGCTGTTAGATCCTATCACGTGGCAGCGACTATAAAAAGAAGTGCGACGAAGGAAGATATACCACGGCCTTCGCTCAGGACGTTTGTTTCTTTGTTTAATTTAATAAGGCCTTCAAAACAATGAGCGATTCTCACAATGTATTTTTTATGATTCTAATTAACTTTCTAATTATATAAAATTGTCATAAAATACTCCCTTGGTTCAAGAAGGGCAGTGAAGAATAAATTGTATAATAATACGTGTGAATTTTGGGTTTGTGTGGGTGCATGACGAATGTTAGATTATAAGTAAATTTAAGTCACGTTTTTAATTTTTTAGCGTATCCTAATTAAAAAGGAACTCTGTATGTGAGGCTCACTTATATTCGAATCCACTGTTAGAATATTAAATTCCCTGAGATGAGAGTAGTCGGTGGGCAAATGATTCATTAAACCAATTATATTTATTTATTTTGTGTTTTATTGAGAACTCGTTCCCCTGTAGTGATGCTCAACTTACCTGAGCACCCTCAGACCACTGTTGGTTTTAGTTACGTTACACCACAGAGCACAAATAGTGTCACTGCAGAGAACCATGCGCCGTTTGAAGATAGCTGGATGAACTTCAGCGCCTCAACGATTGCAAATTTTTCAGCAGTGTACACGCTGCAAAAGGAATGGAGGTGAAAAGGACGAGTGGCACTATGGCAGTGGAAAGCAGCACAAACGGAATTATTCATTGCTGAGCCATCATTGTATATGAACATATGATCCAAATAGAGATTTTTTAGTTCTCCAAAGTGCTGTAGGTACAGAGCAGCAGAAATGTCTTGCTTTGACAGTTTAGACAACCGAAAGTCGATGGTTGGTGTCATGAATGACTAAGGTGGTGTAAGAATGTGGGTATTTCACTGCAGGAAGTAATGTAATGACGTTTTCCTCTAGCAGTTGTTTAAAACGGTCACCCGTTGGGCGGGGTAACGAAGGTCTTGCAGCGTAAGGTGAAATAAATTTTGGAGAATGTGTATGTTGCCGAGTGGGGTGATTTGAAACTCCCATCAGTTTCACTCCGTAAGATCCAAGTAGAATATCACGTCTCTTGTTAAGAGATGGTTCTCCAGCGTCAACTAGTAAGCATTCTATTCGACTAGTGCAGAAACCAGCGTCAACCAGTAAGCATTCTAAACACCAGTTGCAATGCGGACTCCAGCATGATTAATACTGTTAAGTGTCCTGAGTGTCGACGGTGATGCGGAGGCGTATACAATGCTGCCATAAACTAATACAGACCGAACGAGACTTCTATACAGACGAAGGCTAGTGCGGTCTGCGCCCCATGATGATGCGTTGAAGCAGCAAAGGGTTACAGCGAGTTTAGGGAAGGATTACAACGGGATTACATGTTTGGCAGAAACAGTGTCGACAGTATGTCATTACCTTTTCGCTTTCTTGCACATGCTCGTGAAGACATTTTCTTTTCGCTTTCTTCGCTTTCGCGAAAACATATGGAACATTCTGCCATTTCTGAAAAGAAAAGTTGGCTTTAGCGTACTGTATCGTTTGTGGAGGCATGAAGAAAAGACTGCAACATACCATTTGTCATTCTTTCTCTTGTTCTAGAGTAAGATTTTCACAATTCATCTGTCACGACAAAGATGCATGAATGTGTTCTATTAATTCCATAACCATATCGATTTATTCTATTAGATCGAATGGCATATATCTTATTCTTTTAAAATATCCAAATACAAGAGACATGTCATGAAGGTAATTTCTTGACAATATTGTTATTATTATAGATTAGATTGAGATGTTATTATTATCAATATTTTTTGTTATAGATTAGATTGAGTAGCTCACCGGTCAAATATGTATAAAAGAAATGATTAAGAAAATTGCTTTGATCAACTAACACGGGTGATGTAACATTCATTTGTTGTAATAAACCCTCTTCATCCTGAGAGGATATAATTGTGAAATCCAATACTTTGATTGAACACTACTTTTTGTTGAATGGATGACGACATAGTGGACAATCATCGCGTTGTTTCATCCAATTCTCGATGCACGGCTTACACGTGTCAGATTTATCTTCTAAACAAATAGGACAGAAGGTCATGATAGTATGAAGAGAGTGACAAGTGTACAGGTAATAATACACTCTAGGATTATGTCCACCCACTTCCACATAGGATATGCACCCGATGTAGTCGAAGACGAGATTTTTGACACGACTTTCGGTAGAACGATTAACGAACATAATTCGTTATATCGTGTTTCGTTCTCGTTCTTAAAAAATGCTACGACTCTTTTCACTTATCATCTGTTATGTGATGTGTACAACATAAGCTAATGAGTGTTCGACAATAGGGGCTGAGTGTGCAATAAATGCGGAGGGTACTTTATCAGTTGTTGGCATTATATCATCTGATGTCGTCTGACATATAACAAAAGGAATGATAAAAAGCAAATGTTAGCTATGTCATCCACATTCTCATAATATTATGCATCGGTTACCTTTTTTCTTATTCTGCAATGTCGAGATGCGTGATCTCTACTTCTTTCTCCTCGGGACACAAGCAGTAGTCGCGAACAAGTAATGGCGGTCCGTCAATATGTGTGTTGCCAATGTTGTAATGTCGTCGACAATATTGAAGCTGTTTGATGTCTTGATGCTGTTGGATGTGTAGCGGCAAACACTCAAACACCGTAGGTACTTGATATGCAGCCCAGGTAGTGAGTATCACTCAACGTCTCGTTGTCCTGGTTTGTAGTAATCAGCGCATTAGTCGACAACCATGCTCAAAACCGAACTGTGCTTGCAGCGTTTCATTGCAGATCTTAAGTAGTACATGTAGACATACATCATTTCGTGATTCTTTGACACGACCTACGTTTTTACATCAATGTGGGTAATCATGCATTAACGCACATCTTATTGCACTGACGTCAAAGGATAACGAAATGACGCATGAAGCAATGTACTAGATAACATGCTGTGTTGAGCATAAGTCAATGCAGAAGGAATCGAACAGTCTACAACTTTGCTTGCTGACAACAAGAACAACGACGATTCAACTTTGATGACCCAAGTTTTATTTAATTTTTTTCTCTATACATGTTTTTTATTTATTTTTTTGTTTTGTAAATATGCTATCGTTGATATGCTTTATGAAAGGAGACTTTGTGTATGAAACTATATTGATTCTTGCGAATAGGCAGATGAAAACATATATGTTTAATCCGCCATGCGAAAATTGGGACCTGAATGAAAACGATGCAAAACTGCATCATGGTTGACACACTATCATAATGTACCATGGCAATTTTATGGTAAAGTGGAGTACAAAAATTTGACGACGGTTTTGAAGAATGAATTAGCTAATATGGAGATAATATATGTCAAAGAGCTGCAAAAAATTAAATATTTAAGACTATGTGAATGAGAAAGTGAACATATATGTTGAAAATTACGGGTACCCAAGGTTAACTGATTGAGTGGAACATTTAAAAGAAGAGTGGAAGAAAAGTATACTCTATGAGATATTGTTGGGGAAAAGCTTTGAGGAGTTAAGCTGCAGTTAAGCGAAAAATATGTGCTGGCCTTATTTTTATGGATCTCTAACAAGGAAAACATTCCTCCTGCAGATCATCAATCGAGTAAGTAATACTTTTTTTAATATTAAAATTATTTCATTACATCGATGTACACATTTTCATACTAATTAATTTTTGTTTTGTTTCAGATGCTGGTGATGAACGACTTAAACTTATTTCCACATTTTACCCATAGGATAAATATGAAGTACCTGAATTGAAGAGAAATTTAGAAAAAAATAAAGTGGAAAATCCGTGTAAAGCCTGATTTGAAATGTTAGAGAAAAACTGATTTGTTTTGAAATAAATCAAAATGTATGTAACATAGATATGTTTAAAAAAACTTGAATGTATAATATTGATAGAGATAATGTAAAAATAAATGATAAGATAAAGAAAAAAGGTTATTTATTTAACTTAAAAAAAATTCATGAATCCATGAATTATGTTTTGAGTCAAAACCCAACCATTTGACATAGCGAAGCGCTCCCTTTTTACGAAGAACTTTCTCGATGAGGAAGTTATGCGGATAACGCTTGGACTGGAGTTCTATCCGGTAAAATCGACCGGTCTTATTCTTCAAAGATTCAGCCCATGCGTATTTCGAGTAGATATCGATCACCGTCAAGATGTAACGCATCTCTCTATTACTCTTTGCATACCCACCAAATCGGCCAACCAGATATCATCCAATCCATTGGTAAACACATGTCGTCTACGAAAGCATTTGCGAACCGGTGCGAGAAGTTCTTTTGCAATACCATATCGCATATTGGTTGTCTTTTTCTTCATCATAGGATAAGTACAGCGTCACGAAGCTCGTTTTCAATTTCTGCAATTTATTCTCCATGTCACGATATGTTTCGTGATTCACCGAGAATGTGTTGTTTGTATGGAGATCCATACGTCTGTTCACAAAAAAGAAATTTCTTACCGAAACGTGGGCCATAGTCTTGATCTGAGAGTCCTGTATGGACATTCATTTTTTTGTGGGGCTTTATGGCTCATCGACATCGAGGTCATTAGAGCCCTAAAAATCTGTACAGGTAGGGAAAATGCAGTTACGCACTTAGGAGAGCCATCATGAATAGTTGGACTCACCGAATGACTCAACCATACCCACTAAAAACCCTCGTGAATTACAATATATCAAAACATTACAAAAAAATGAGTTAAATGAAAGATACCCTAGCCCTAATAGCGTCGGGATCGAAAACAACAGGTGTCCAAGGAAGGTCAGGAAAGAGAAAGGAAGGAGGCTATCATAAGTAAGTGGAAGTAATGCCAAACTCAGCTCTGGCCGTGTTTGCCAAACACGTACTTACTAGATGTAAGTCCTCTGGGGGTATGGACATGCATTAATTCTGTATTCCAGTTGAAATTACCATCGTCTACGTCATCATCATCATATTCTTCGTAAACATTAAATGGAATGACGTTTCGGCTTTATCTGAGACTACTTCTTCTTTAAATAATTGTTTGGGTTTGTAGATGGGGTCTGATTGCATTTTTAGCTCTTTTTATAAAATAGAATGTTGGATATCTATGCTGGACTGCTTGCGTTTTAGTTTTGCTGCGTGTTGATGATGGAGTGGAAGGAGGAGTAGGTAAAGTGACATCCATTCTGTTTCCTCTCTTTTCGCTATGTATTGCTTTTCCAACAGGTCCTTTCACTTAGATATTTAACAACCTGCTGCGATCCCCTTCCATGTCGTGAATAGCGATTATTTTACCACGTATACTTTTACGAACATTTTCTATTTCTCGTTGCAAAGCTAATACTGATGAATTGGAAACTGTTGTTAGAGGATGGAGAATTTTTAAAAACTTTTTCCTATTTCTTTTTCTGTATTTTACCACGTATAGTGTGTTCATTTTTTATGTTCTTCAAATCATCTTCGATGTTTGTTTTTTCCTCTGCGTTTTATATCTGAGATTCCCTACTAATTTCGATATTAGTTTCATTACACCGCTCACTCTCAATGAAGGGACGAGTTCACCTATGCTCGCATTTTTGAATGTGATACGCGACCACGCACATGATGCAAGCAGATCATCAGCTTTCTTTCTCTTCTCACCATCCTTATGATGAGAATAGGCGATATCATGTTCCCTACATGCCTTTTCGAGTTCGTTGATGCCAGAACCTCCTCGTGCTAAACGTTGTTGCAATTTCGTTCCCGGTACACAGATCTGATAACCACCGAAGTGCTTCAAAGGGATGTCTTTCAATAAGCTTGTTGATAAAATTACCAAACAAGCCTCGTCCACTCTTTCGCACAGCTCTACGATGCGTATAGTGTATCCGCTTATTTCTCATGATATGTTAATGCATAGTCCTTTTCATTGGGTTAAATAGTCTTAGAATTTAAATAGTGATTAAATCCAATGCGATAGCGACCGTGTTGCATACTACGCGATTTGCTGATCACAAGAAAGACATAGGGATATGATTTCCACACGTTCAAACACATAAGCTTAAATCCATGAAAATTAGGAAAATCTGTGCTGACATGCTCCTTGTAAATAGTGTTAGGATTGTTATCATCTTGTCGAAAAGCAATGATCAAGTTCGCGTTATAGCGTATGAGTTATTTTGGAAATTTGCATAGGATTGATAAAGGTATAAAACATCATGATGTCTATGTCGACATGCTGCAAAATAGGCTTTGATATATTGTTGATCTTCTGTCACAATATAATCAAACACAAAGACACTATAAGGGATAGCCTCTGACGAAGGTATTACTTTCTCATGATTGGAAAATACATCAAAACCACATATGCCGTTAGTGCCTCGATGCACATAGTGATCACGTCAATACCTTCTTGCGGGAAAGCACGTCTATCGCATTAATCTTGTGAGGATCGGAACCTCAATAATACAATACAGAAATTTTGGGAATTAGAGAATATAAAGCAAAATGATTCCACGGAACTCACAGATTTAGAGCAGTTCGTGGAATACTTGTAAAAGGAAATTACGAAGCGTACTTCTGAAGGAAAGTATGTTGTCAGGATGCCGTTTAAAAGTAAAATTGAATTCCCGAAAACTAGAAACCTATCAGTGAAAAGGTTTTATTCCATTGAATCAAAGTTAAAGTTTAAACATGATCTCAACCAAGAATATGTTGATTTCATGAGTTCGTATATAAATATGGGTCACAAGACCGAACTAAATCATAACATCAATCTTGATGGAGGAGATATTAATAATATTCCTTATCATTTTGTGATAAAAAAATCAAGTACTACGTCACATTTAAGAGTGGTATTCGAGTGGAAGCTTTCATAGTGAAAAGCAGGAATCGTCAAATCAGAAGTTATATGTAGATCCATGCGTTCAGAACGATTTGTATGATGTAATTCTTCGATTCAGAACTTTCCCTACAGCGCTTAGAGCTGACATAGAGAAGGTTTTAGGCAAATTTGGGCCACACCACAACAGAGAGATTTATTAAGAATTGTATGGAGAGATTCTCCGCAATTACCAGTCAAAACGTATTCGCTGAATACGGTGATGNTATTAAGAATTGTATGGAGAGATTCTCCGCAATTACCAGTCAAAACGTATTCGCTGAATACGGTGATGTACGGGTTAGCATGTAGTGCGTTCCTGTCGTGTAGAACTTTGTTGCAATTAGTACAAGACGAGGGCATTCCATACCCGGAAGCCTCGCAAGCTATTCTCAAAGGATTTTATGTGGATGATTTAGTGACTGGTGCTCAAAATATTGAAGAAACAATTTGTATTAGGAAACAAGTTACGGAGCTATAGTCATTAGGTGGATTTCCCATTAGAAAATGGCTACAAACAATTCGCAAGTTAACGATTCAATCCTAGAACTCGAGAGAACGATAGATACGAATACACAGTTTTCAAATGACGAAGACTTCAAAATTATCAGGTTGATATGGGACAGGAAGATAGATAAATTTAGATAATGTTCAAAATGAAATAATTAAGGATTGGACTAAAAGACTAGTAGCCAGCAGAGTGTGTGCATTATTTGATCCGTTAGGGTTATTGTCATCTGTTGTTTTGACTGCAAAAATATTTTTGCAAAAATTATGGTTAGAGGGATTAGATTGGGATGAGTCGGTTCAAAATGAATTTATTGTAGACTGGAACAATTTCTATATTAGTTTATATGTACATTCCACATTAGAAATTCCCAGATGTATTTTAGATGTAAAATTGCCATTTACTTTGCATGTCTTCGCTGACGCAGCTCCACGAGGCTACGGAGCCGCATGTTACGTTTCGCAAAATGGAAACACTAATTTGTTAACATCGAAGATTCGTGTAGCACATCCCAACAAATTGACAATACCTAAACTAGAACTCTGTGCTGCATTGCTAGCTGTTAATTTGGGAAGTAAAATTAAACATGCATTTGAACATTTAAATATACATAGTGTAAATTATTAGTTGGACTCTTATGATAGCCCTTCATTGGATTCATTCCATAAAGCAAATAAAGGATGTTTTTGTCAAAAACAGAGTGCTTAAAATTAATGAAAATTCGTACAAAAACAATTGTTCCTACGGAACACAACCCAGCTGATATAATGACGCGAGACATAAGACTGGAAAATCTTGTAGCTTGCTCACTGTGGTGGGAAGGTCCGCTCTTTATCACGCTCGATTCTGTCCAGTGGCCTTCGCCACCGCAACCATTTGTATCAGTTAGTAACGGGGTTCGAATTGATTCGAACGAAACTAAGTTTCTATATACTCAAAATCGGTTGGATGTCTTGATGACTAGAACAAATAAATTTTCTAAGATAATAAGAATTATTTCCTTTGTATTGAAATTTGTAAATTTGAAATGTAAAGAAAGTTTCAATTGTACCTTACGTCACATCAATTGAATTAAACATAGCAGAATTAATATTATTAAGACGTATGCAAAAGCAATCTTTTTCTGATGAATTGAATTTATTGAAACGAGGATTGAGTATCAAAAACAATAGTAGTATTTCTAAATTTAATCCCTTTCTCCATACGGACGGTTTAATTTCTATTAATACCAGGATTCATGTGTCTCATGTTCCTTGGGAACATTCTCATCCGATGATATTATCTGCAGATCATAAATTAACCAAAATCATTATTATGCATTATGATGAGAAGTACTTCCAGTTAGCTAATCAAACCTTGCTTTATCATCTTCGGTTAAAATACTGGCCCATTAACGGATTGCGTACTATCAAAATTGCCATAAAAATTATGTCAATTGTCTTAAAAATAAAAAGAATTCCTATATTCAGCAAATGGCTACGCTTCCACCCGAGAGACTTGTTCCTTCTCGTGCGTTTACTTATACGGAACTCGATTATTTTGGTCCTTTAAAAATTAGAAGAAGCAGATGTCTAGTCACTGAAAATGATACCAATAAGGTTTATGTTTTATTGCTGGTTTGCTTAGTTCCTAGGACACTTCATTTGGAGCTGGTTATCGATCAATCTTTAGATAATTTTTAGGAGAATTTCGTGATCGATGACATCGAATGCTTTGGATAAGTCAAGAAAAACACCCTGAGGATTTTCTCCACGGTCTAGAGATGTGGTAACATCGTTTAAGAAAGAAAATATGGCGCTTGTAGTGGAAAAGGATTTCCTAAAACCGTGTTGATCGTCAGAGAGAATGTTATTTTTTGATAAAAAATCTAGAAGACGCTTATAGAATAATTTTTCTAGGATTTTTGAGAAAGTGGGTAGTAGAGATATTGGTAATTTTCAAGATTAACTTTTTCTTTCTTGTGTAAAGGTTTCACTTCAGCTCTCCTAAATATTTTAGGAAACACCCCTTCCGATAAAGAACTATTAAAAATATTTGTGAGTGGATTTAATATAGCGTGGGACGAAAATTTAACAATAAACTCGGGTATATCATCTATACCTGTTGAAAATTTGTTTTTTAATGAGCTGATGATTCTCATGACTTCACTGGCGTTAGTTTCGGTAGTGACATAGAATTGTGTACGTGCGTTGATATAATTGGAGGTCATTGATTTGGATATATTGAGTTCGTTATTTTACCTATTTCTGAGAAGTAAGAATTAAACAAATTTGAGATTTTCTGAGGATTTGATAATATTTTGCCATGTTTAGTAGAGAAATATTTTCTTCGAGATTTTCAGGTGTTGACGAGTAATTTTTAACAATATTCTACATAGTTTTCATCCGGTTGTTCGATTTTAGTACCTGTCTTTCGTTTTCCATAACTTTAGCTGCATAGACTACTTTTTGAAGAATAGTCTTATATTTACGAAAATAATCAAGGAATTCAGGTGGTTGGTTATAACGTTTTGAAAGATAATATAAACAGCGTTTGTTTTTTGAAGAAATACTTATCCCTTGGGTGATCCATCTATTGTATTTCTTTGTGTCAATTCACTTGAATTTTATGGGAAAGCTAGAGTTGTAATGTTTTAGAAATATTGAGATAAATACATTGAATTTGTCATTGGTGTTTTGGCAATTGTAAACATCGCAGGCAGTAAGCAATAGTTCTAATGAGAAAATTATACTTTGAGAATCGTGCTATCACTTTAATTATGTAAGATTCACTTTCCTTTCTCTCGACGACTTCATTTACAATAGTATGAGAGGGCAGAATACCTTCTGATAAGGATTCTGAGTTTATTTCTTCAGGCATTTTGTTCATTTTATGACCAATTTATTTTCACAGATTATCAGGACTATGTCGCCATAATACTGAGTCGTTCAAAGCAGATACTGACATCCCACGGGTCAAAAGGTCCGCTGAATTCTCACAACCTTTCACATGCGACCAAACCACATCTCTAACCAAGTTTCTAATGATCTGAATTCGATGAGACACAAGGGGCTCAGTTTTTGAATTTTCATTCTTTATCCAGGACAAGACAATGGTATTGTCAGTGTAAAGATGAATATTTTTAAAAAGGATGGGCAGATTGTATCTCACTCTGTCATCAAATTTAACAAGTAGCACTGCTCCACACAACTCCAGCTTTGGGATTGTCAAATTTTGAACGCAGGGGGCTACTCTAGTTTTAGAACACAATAAGTTGCTTGTGTTAGTGCTACCATTTTTAGAAACGATGTAAATGACAACCATACGCTCTAGGACCTGCGTCAGTGTAACAATGTAATGAGAATGTGGTTGTACAACCAGGTGGAATAACACAACGATGAAAAATCTCATCTGGAATAAACTTCAACTCTTCTGACAATTGATCCCACTTTTTCTGAAGTTCCTTTTCGAAAGGAACTTCTCGCGGTAATTTAGCCTTCCACAGCCTTTGAATGAACAATTTGAATCGTATCGTTACTGGACTTAAAAGACCATTTGGATCGAAAATGATGCTGACAACACTCAAAATCTTTCTTTTGGTACCTACAGAAGGGACCTGGAAAGGTTCGAGTTTGCCACACACGCTCAATGTGTCATCTATAGGATTCCACTTTAGACCAAGAGTTTTTATGTAGCCTTCGGCTTATAAAGTAAATGGTGATTGCGCTAAGGTTTCTTTTGAAAAATATGAAAGGAATTCTGGGCTTTTGCTAGCCCATTTGGTTAGAGGAAATTTTATCTTGTGCTAATATGTCATTTATTTGTTGAGCTATTCCTACCGCTGATTTCACATCATGACTTCCGCTCAGTAAATCACCTACATAGAAATTATTTTTTATAATTTTACTAGCTCGCGGGTATGCCGCTTTGCTTCCCTCTGCCAATTCCCATAAGCACCTTACCACCCCAAAGGAACTGTTTTTAAAGCTATACGTCATGGTATTAAGAGATAGAATTTGGATTCTTCTTTCTGGGTTGTCTCACCGGAGAATCAATTGAAACATTTTGTCAGATTGACCTGCCTGAACATTTTTTGAACGTCAGCACTGAATGATAGAATATTCACTCTAAATGCCAATAATATGTCCATTAAGTTTCGCAGACTTTGCGTACGACCCATTAAAAGATCATTGATTGCATACCCGGTGGATGTGGGGGCAGAGGCGTCAAAAACCACTCAGTGGTGTCGCAGAAGAATTTTCATTTCTCACTGCAAAATGAGGGACAAAATAATGGTTTTGTTCGAATATCTCATTTCCTACTCTCGTGGCACGACCTAATTTTATATATTCATCAATGAATGCTGTATAATCTTTTTTAAACCTTCAATGGCAAACCGTTTCTCGAACATTAACAATCTCTTTTTGGCCAAACTATATATAAGTTTTTTAGCAATTTCGTTTCCTGACTAAACGGTAATGACAACTGAAAACGCCCATCAGAGAGTCTGACAGTGTTGTTCTTAAAATGTAACTGCTGGGTCAACCGATGATTTCTCATCGTTCTGGTTGACACCGTCTAGCTCCTAAAATGATTGTAACTGCTCCTCAAGGGCTTTATTCGAATTAGTTTCATCATGCATTGTAAAATTACAAGAATATTCTTCGACCACCTCTGAAGGTATCGACCCAGCAATGATAAACCCCAGTTTCGTACTGATAATCGAGGGAAAAGATTTGAAATAAAATTTCTTGTTGAGTAATATTTGAGAAAATACCTCACAATTCAAAAGCATGTCAACTGGACCGGATTTAAAGAACTGAGGGTCTGCAAAATTGACTTTATTAGGGAAAGACATCGATCGGAATTTGATGTTCTTAATCGGCAGATTTGCAGATACTTTTGGAAGAATGACACATTTTATTTTATTGGTATACTTATGGTTAAAGGAAGAGATAGTTACCACCGTAACAGCGTTCGACCCAGTTTTCAGTGAGTTAACTGAAGACAATTTAGTCTCTTGTTTAATTCTAATGAATTGTAATTTTTGAACTAATGAAATTTAACATTGAACCGGAGTCAATGAGCGCTCTTACAGAAATATTGTGTCCGCTAGCATCGCTGACATACACAATAGCTGTCGGTAAGATCACTGTCTTTTCAATATCAACAGAACATTGTATCACTGTTTGAGCCTGAGATACGTTTTGTTTTTCATTTGAAATTTTTTCTTCTAGATGTAGTAAGGAATGATGCCTTCTCTTGCATGAGAGACAGGTTTTATTTGAACAAGTATGATCTTTTGTAAATGGAGATAAACAATTAAAACAATAATTGTTATTCTTTACGCAGTTTTTCTTTCCCTTGGAGATAAATTAAAATACTTTGAACATTTGTATGTTATATTTGGTCTGTAGAGGCAATGCTGTCTCATCGCTCTCGTCCACATATCATAAATTCATTTCGTTCGTCACACTATCGCGACATGTTTCACAGACTCATGGATTGAAAGAGATTCAACTGGTAGTGAAAGTTTGTGATTTACAACGACTTGAAAACCAAAGTCCAGACTATTCATGTCGTGTGTATCATTTGATATGGACAGCGACGCAATACAAGTGGTTAGTTCAAGCCATTCATTACGCTTCGAACGGTAAATCAAATTCATACTAATCTATTATTATATAATCGTCACTATTGTTGAATTAACGGTATGGGTCGATTGCTTGGTTCTCAGCTATCGAAAGATGAACATCATGTATTAACTGTAATTTATGTTTGCGTGTTTTCCGACGTGAAGAAAAATTCAAAACCCACATATGTCAACCGGATGCCGGGACGCGTGTTATTTTACCAAAAGGAGAATATGCAATCATGAGATTTACAAACTATAGTCGACAACAACGCACGCCGCTTGTCTTCTATTGTGATTTCGAAGCTTTTACTGAACCTATTGACACATGCCAACAACCTGTTGATGCATCCTCTTCAGACGCATATCAACATCATTGTCCTTTTGCTGTCGAATTCAATGTTGTGTGTGCTTTCAAAACGACGCGCATTTACTATACTTCTTTTCGTGGAAATGACGTAGCGAATCAATTGTTAACTGCATTTATTAAAATATAATATTTATAAAAATATTGTGTGAGACTATGCGT
Source organism: Laupala kohalensis (assembly GCA_002313205.1). Classification (NCBI taxonomy): domain Eukaryota; kingdom Metazoa; phylum Arthropoda; class Insecta; order Orthoptera; family Trigonidiidae; genus Laupala; species Laupala kohalensis. Next base: position 22,841 of record NNCF01141706.1, read on the forward strand.
CATGTGTTGATCATCCACTACCACTTGTCATGCGAAGTGAGGACGATATTCATTTCAAGATGCAACGCAGTGTCACATCTGCGGAAAGACATTAACGATAACATGCGATTGTTCGAGATCACGATCATCTGAATGGAATGTATAGAGGAACTGCGCATAATAACTGTAATGTGAACTTTAAAGTTCCTCTTCATATACCAATACTCATGTATAATTCGGCATTATACGATTCTCGTTTTCTTCGCGCTCTAGGACAAGTTCCAAAATTTTAAAAATATAAACATCGTACTATAGCACACAATCACGAACGCTTCATTTGAATTTCCATGCGAGTAAGAAAAGTGGAACTTCTTTTTATAGACTCGTTTAAATTAATGTCTAGCTCACTCGNTACGCTACACCCGACAGATTAGTTTCATGTTCGAGGGCTATTTCCCGATGCTATCAACTTTGCAATAGCATGTAGGATGTAGTGTATGCGCCACAGTATCGAGTGAGCTAGACATTAATTTAAACGAGTCTATAAAAAGAAGTTCCACTTTTCTTACTCGCATGGAAATTCAAATGAAGCGTTCGTGATTGTGTGCTATAGTACGATGTTTATATTGTATTTCAATATGATTTTAACATGGAAACTGTACTCACAGAAACTGAATTGCCACCAAAGGATGCGTTTTTTAGTCGTCTCTCGGGTGAACACATTAGAGATGACCACTATGCGCATGGACAACTGGTTTGGAATGCGTTCGGTATTCGCACACTCTCCGACTATATTGATTTGTATTTGAAAATAGATGTGCTCCTCCTCTTCGACATTTTAGAATAGTGCTCAAGACTATAGTTTTTCGCAACTTGTGTATGCGTGTGTACATGCTCGATCTTACGCATTATCCCACTACACCGTCTCTGTCGTGGGATGCTATGTTAAAAATGACGAGAGTGAAGTTGGAACTGTTTACCAACAAGGACATGCTCCTGTTTTTTGAAAGAAGGATTTGCGGAGGTCTTGTACAAGTCAGTGCGAGACATGCAAAAGCAAACCTGTATAATCCACATGAACCGGATTGTTATCTACAGTATAGCGAGTGTAATAATCTGTATGGACAAGCTATGTCGCAAGCTTTTCCAATTGGTGACTTTCAATGAGTTACAGACATTGCATGCTTTCGAGTAGCGCAGGCGGTGATGGAGGATGAGTATTGCGGTTATATGTTGGAGTAGGATTTCGAAATCCCTGAACATCGACATGAAACACTCGGCGACCTACCGCTTTGCCCTGAGACGCAGATACCTCCTCATCCTGTGTGTCGACTGCCGAAACTTCCTTCTAAACGACGTAACGTCATTCACATTCGCAATTTACAACGGGCGCTAGACTTGGGCTTTCAGCTCGTTCGCATTCATAAAATTCTCTCTTTTCGTCAATCTCGTTGGCTTCTTCTCTACCTCGAACTCAACATCACGTTGCGAAAGAATGCCATATCAGCTTTTGAAACTAATGTTTTGAAATTAATGGTGAATAGTATTTTTGGACAATCTTGTGAAAATGTACGCCAACATCGACGCATCTATCTTGTTAACATGTGGGAAGGACGATGTGGTGCGAGGAAACTTATTGCTGATTTAAACTTTTTGTGTAGTCGACCGATTGAAGGTGATCTCATGACAATCAAGTTGCGCAAAATGGAAGTGTTGATGAACTAGCCTATTTATGTGGGATTTTTAATATTAGAACTTTCTAAATTTCATAAGTTTGACTTTCTTTTATACATTCCTCAAAACAAAACTTCCCGCCATAGAACTCGTAATATAAGACACAGATTCGTATATCTTGTCAATGTCACGCAATGTAAATGACGTCAATAGACTTAATCCTTCCTCGTCAACGTTTGAACCTTTGAATTCATTTGATATCCTCCCATGTAATAAAAAGTATTGAGTCTCTTTAAGGATGAATACGGAGGTAAAATGCTAATAGAATTTGTAGGTCTCGGTTCTAAAATGTATGCTATTCAGACACTCTTTCAGCGTATCTCATGCAGAGCGAAAGGCATCAAGCGGTCAGTTGTAAAAAACTATAGTCTTGAGCACTATACAGACTGTTTGTTTCATGATAAAACGAGAATGGATATTCAACATTGTATTAGATTACAAGCGCATACTCTTTATTCTTTGGAGCTACAGAAGCGCTTTCTCATATGTTTCGATGATAAACACATTGGGTGGATAAGATAAATAGTTTACCATGGGGACATTACCACATTGCAGTGTTAGATGAGAGTGAGCTGTCATCTTCAGCAGATATGGAAAACCAAGTGTATCAGCATGAAACAGATATAATTGATTATATGTTAGATATCATCTCACATTTGCACAACAACAACCACAACGCCATCACTGACATTAAAATTGAGGCACATGTATGTCTCTTGGCATTATTTGAAACAGATTCTGCACTAACTGAACGTGTTACCGTCATACGTCAAGCACTGTGGACGCTCGATCATCCTACTGAAAACCTTCCACCTCCTTACGATGATGAACAACACTGAACGTACGATCATCTTACTGAAAAAGACGACTTTTCTTTACGCGCAAGCGAACGCAAAAGAAGAGCCTTTTTTCTTCTTCCGTTTCAGTGTTCCATATGTCTAGAGAGGTTCCAACACACACTTCTCACCCCTGCAAAAATATCTTCTGCAGGGGGTGTTTAGAAACGTGGAAGTTGGAGACAACCAGAACCCCTTGCCCGTTATGTAGAACACATTTGGACAACTAAATAATAATAACATGGCATATGATGTGTCAAGGACGGAATTCCACCAAAATTTTACAATACTTGTAAAAAATTCCGTATTTGACACATCACATGCTAAAAATGTATAAAATAACAAAATTTATTATTTTCATACAAAAATTAAAAATTTTAAATAACATTTTCCTTAAATCCACGTCCAGTTAGGGTACATTCCCCCACTTAGATATCCCAATGTGCAGAGTAGTGTGGAGGAAAGACGTCAATAGATAGAGGTGGTAGAGAGAATAACGTCAATGGTGGTGGGGATAAAAATTAACTCTTAGTCTCACTGCCGACGATGTAGTCTCTCTTCAGCGGCCGTCGATGATGGGTCGTCGTCAAGGTAGTATATTGAACACCCCTATGTTTTGAAAATGTAAACATTATTTAAAAAACGCCATTTTTATAAATATAAATTTTTTAAATATGTTTTTGTGATTGATAAATATTAAAATGCCTTGCGATTATTAATTATTAGTAGTTTATGATTAACGCAGCGTGTTCTTAGTTGAAAACCCTTCCAAAATAAGTAAATTAAAATAAGTAGGAAATAAATACGTTAACTACAAGAACAACAAAAGGCAAGTTCAGTGTTAAACAAAGGCACTGACTTTTAATGAACATACTGAGAAGTGGTAGACATTAAAAATAAATACATGAAATTTACATAACATTGGTTCATTAGTCGGTGAGTCAGGTATGATAAAATGAAATAAATCTTATGAAGTTAGTAACAAGACCTGTGTGTATGTTAAAAGCAGATTGCTGCTTACTCACGAATTCAGAAATAGTCCACTTTGCAGTTCTTGTTTCTTTGTTAGTGAAATTCCAAGATCATCAGACACTACCTAAAGTATCCACTATTGCTTGAATAACACTTTGCACTTTTATCCTTTTAATGTTCGATTTCTAAAACACAGACCGGTAAAGTTCAGATAGGTTGATGGCAATATCGTAATATTCAAACAGTCAATACACAAGCAAATAATTGAGTGATAAAATATCTCACTGTTTTAACCAAGTTCGAGATTGATATTTGATTTATTCTAGCCGATAACATCAGACGAGTGTCATGATAACTTGTCACTTCCGAGTTATCGTCACGAACTGATATTAAATTAAATTCTTGAAGTTGTAGAATTGCACAATTGAATAGATTCACTTTAAAGCGCAGCTGGGCACTGAATAGACACTGCAGTACTAATCGTCTGCGGAGCGATTATTAAACTTAGTGGGCGAGAGAGAATAACTCGAGACCGAAGTTAACGTCAGCGCGTCGTGCTAAAGAGTGTATGTCTTGTCTTGATTCAACAAGTAATGTTCCTTTGATTACCTTGAGTTCAGGGATTGGCTGAGTTAGTGAATTTAATCACTTGTTTCAGAATTTCCAGGTCTCAACATTGTTAACATATATATCAACTGTTTTGTTCTAGAAAGAATGATTAAACACTCTAAGTTCACTTGTTAGTTTCTAGAACTCAGAATTATTAAACTATGTTCATTTGTTAGTTTCTAGAACTTATAGATATGTAGCATGTTGCTACATAACATTTAAATAGATTCAACAGTGAATTAAGGTATGAGAAAAGTTTACTTATTAGATCATCCAAAACGCTCTACAAATATATGAAAAGGGACGATGTAAAAAAAGAGAAGACGTATTGTCGCGACTCTACGTGTGTATGCAGAAAGATGAACTTAACCAAAAATGAGGTAAGAAAGTAAGAATACTTCGATAATACATGTTACATTTCTCGTTATAAACACAAAAATACCGTATTTATATGAATTTGGAACAGTCTGAATCATTCTTGTATCATTCTGATTTTATTTTTATCTATTGGCAATAAAACTATACCTCATTATGCTTTTTGTAGTAATGTTTATTGTTGCTGAAGAATGAGACTCGTCAAAAACTTCATTTTTCTTTGCCTTCTCAACTTTTAAACTCAGTAAAAAATTTAAGCCGCGCTAAACTTTTCTCTCTCTCTCTTTCTGCCTTTGCACAATTCGAATTCCACCTTGGAACTGGGCAATACTTTGGATTGAATGATGATTTAGAGATTGCAGCTTCAACGGTTTTGACAACCGCGTTTGTGAAATGGCATACTGCCATACCGAACAGTTCGGTTAAAAGCTCATGGTAAAGATAGATCCTGCGTTTAGACACATTCCAGTCCGTTTTTTTCAATTCTACTGAGAGGGGAGAAAAACCGGGTGGGACAATACGTTTAAATACGATGGCTAAATCCGACACCGAGAAATATCAGGAGGCTGTACAAAAGTGGGTGGAATAACCCGTGTTAAGGAGCGCTATATCTCGGGTATCTAACAGTTCTTCAATTATATCACACTTTGGTCTGTTGTGTGAAGAACCCAACTTTGGCATTATGCGTATTGAAAACTCCTACGATGGAAAATGGGGACGGCAATTGGTCCATCAGACCAGTAAGATCATCGTTCGTGAATGACTGCCCAGGGGAGATATAAATTTTACATACCGTAAATGTTAGGGATGGTAGACTCACCCTCACACATACAATCTGAAAGACGCTGGTTATAGATACTTCTTTGGCATAGACTGAAGGGTCTACTAGCACAGAGACGCCACCGTGTGCATGTAGGGCGTCTTTTAAGTCCACCCTAGAAAGGTATAGCCATGACAGGAAAAGGAATGTTTTGGTAAAAGATGCGTTTCTTGAAGACAAACTATGTAAGGAGAATGACAAGTCAGTAAGAGCTTAACGTCATCTGAACGGACATCAATGCCATTCAAATTCCAAGAAAGAGCCATGTTTAGGTGTTCATTCGCTCTTGTTTCGACGTGTAGGTTTTTTTGTGTTGACGACTATAATATAAGAGGTTTTACTGTGGTTCCCTCTCCGGTAGAGCCACCGTGATCACTGCTAGAATGATCACTATCGGATATAACAAGTCCACAATTTCTGTTCCTTGAGCAGGATTTGCGTCGGCAACTAAGAGAAGTTGATGCAACATTAGAGTCTGACTTTAAAGTGTCAGCTCTGCAGGTCTTTGAAGAGCTAGTTCTCTGCTGAGAATGGCCCCAAGATGGACGTCGGGGGGACCGTCTATTGGCAGACTTCAGTTCCTTGCAGGACGCAGTAGGTGGTGGTGTGGACGTAGAAGTAGACGTTGAGGTAGGCTTTGACTATTTTAAAACAACTTTAAATATAGTAGATGTAATTGTTCTACACCCCAAAATTGCCTCTTTGAAGGCGGTAGGACCGTCAATAGAAGCCTGTGCTTCATTGTCACACATCTTTGGTTTTTTTACTTTTTCCAAATCCACCTGACAACCAAAGGAATCCTTAGGTTGTTTTAAAGAATCCAAAAGATTTAACTATATTCACTGGGTGTTTAATGACGTAGCGACGCCTAACCTCAGGAAAAGACACCCTATCGATAACTCGGATCCTTTGGATCTCTTTCTCTATCAGATATTTCGTGAATGTGATAGAATTAAAGGGGTGACTCTGCTTACTCTCAGCATGGAGGCGACGAGCAAGGTGACGACTCTGAGGCGGCTTGCCGCAATTTACACAAATATCGCATGATAATTTGCACCTATTGGATGTGACCGGTCCTGTGGCACTTGAAGCATAGCAGAGGGTTCGGCGTATATTGGCGGACACGAAGGGTATAATAACCTTAAGATATCGATTCCGGAAGTGACGGACGATCGAACGTCAGAATCAGTGTGGAGGAGGGGACGAACTTTCCCTGCACCTTTCTCTATATTCTGTAAATGTTAACCACACCTTCAGGTTTAAAAATGCCTTATGATATTCACAGTAATCATGTGCAAATTCATCGTGGTTGACGACTCCTTTGCACAAGTTAAGGATGAGATGAGTGCAATCTTTGATTTTAAGGTTTGAAATTTCTTTCAGCGCCTAGATATTACTTATCTAGTTGTCTGCACGTACATCAAACAGAATTTCACCAATCCGCTGGCGCACGAGAGACTGAAGTTTTCCGATTTTGTTGTCAATTGTTTTTGCATTATGAACCTCGTTAACTGACTTAAATGTCTTACCTTCCTCGGCACATTTATCAAAAGAAAGCGAGGCTTTGTGTGCATGTCGGTATCCTTACAAAAGAAACTGTAAATCCACTGTTTCGCCAACAAGTCGCATCTTTCTAGACGAAGAGGGCACGGACAGGGTGTTATTATCCATACTAATAAACTTTATTTCATTCCCGTTTGCCCCATTTACCGCGGAGTCCAACAAGGGAACACAATAATGGGGTGCCAAGGTTGACACGGGGATATAGTAGGGACATGCAGGGTTATATAGTTATGGGGTTTGCATCAACGCCGCCGACCAGCAGGAGGAACCCCCTGAGCGCCCTTCCTCACCCTGGAGTTCAGTAGAAACCTAGCACGAACAACTTGGTCGGGGGTGAGTTAGCCCTCAATTGCACGTCTAGAAGTGGTCGAGGTCAAAGAAATCGTATAGGGTGTCACATACAAACAAATCCTCCTAGTGTTGCGTTTCCAGCGTTTTTCGGGTATTCAGTGGCGTCATTTGTTTTGACTCGGTTTTCGAGTGTTTGTTCTCGGACCACGTGGTCCCGCGGCGCGCGGTTTGAACCTCCGGGCGAGGACTTGCGCGTTGTTGTTGTTGTTGTCACTGCAACCCGTGGCTCAGGCAACCCGTGTCGTTTCATCGGTTGCATACGTCGTGTGTTCTTTTCCCACTCCGACGTGCTTTCTGCATCATCTTAGGATGCAGTAATTACTTTTCGAATACTTTTTTTTATTTTTCCGGATCTTTTATTTCTGACTATTTTTTCTTTGTCGGTAATTGTAAAAATTTCGGTGAACAAAATGATCGACCCTACCATCTAGGAGGGTTTCCTCCGGTTGCTGCCAGCAGCCTCTTCAGTTTTCGGACCCTCTCCGAAATTGGATGGTGCTGAATCCTCGCCGGCTGACGTAGTCGCTTCAAAGTGGCTGTCTACAAGCGACGGATAATACAATGGATTTCGTCTAACAGAAGACTGCCGGATTGCCCAGTGTCTTCTCTTATAATGGCCGCTTCATCACCGCCAACAGTTGTTCCTGCAGCATCTGCTGACGTGCTGTCCGCCATCTCTCCATCCATACCAGCCGGTATGGTTGGTAATGGTGAGCAACTTTCTGTAGCACCAACCCCAGGCGTGACGAGTCCCAGTTTTCAGGACCTACCAGGTAAGTCCGATGATGCGTACCATTGTGCGTAATTCGCATCGTTCCGGCATCCAGGTCATCCGAAAACCCCTCCATGGAGATCGAGGAAGGCTAAACTCCGGCTGAGAATATCTTCCGACTCAAGCCGTCCAAAGATCAACCTCTTATCACATTATTCTAAACTTCAATATTTCACCTACATCTACAAGAACTATATCTAACATTTCCCATCATTTATCTTCTACGCTTCCCATCTGAATCCAAACGAATGCCTAAATCGCTGGTTTCCGGCGGACATGGCACTTTAAATTTTGTTGCAGGAAGCATTGTAAACCAAATTCACCATGAGACCATCCACGAAGAGAACCATTACGTTGGAGGCGTGAATAGCTGCCAAAACAACAACATCCATACCATCCGACACTGGTCGCCATGCATTGCAAATGAGCGTTTAGGACACAGAGAAGGCAAGTCAAAAAGATAAAAGCGATAAAAGTGAAAAACTGGTAAATAGGATAGGAGAAGTGTAAAAGAAAGAAATACTTGAGAGCCTTCTCTCTATCCAACCGTCAAGACGTGGACCGAACCACTTTGACGGCAAATAGTGTTAAGATGATGAAGTATCAAGAATTAAAGCAATGAAACATCTAGTAGATTGCTAACACTGGCATAAGGGTTTCTAAATAAACTATGCGTCCGAAAAAATTATTTCATTAATTGATTGGAAATTTTGTTTGGAACATTATGAAATAAATTTGGAATAGCATTTGACTTCAACTGAGTCACACATGTTAATTACTCAATTCCTTCACTGACACGAAATATCGCAGAAATATTAGGCGATAAGGATATTGTACAAAAACTTTTTCGGAATAATATTTCGTAATTTCAACGATTAGAGATGAGACTGATTGAATTCACTCAACGTCTCAAGAGTAAGAGAAAAATGCCAAAAAGAAAATTGGGTTTGCGGACCCAAACTGTCTAAATAACAAAATTACACTACGATAAAACTCTTAAGGAGGATATATTTAAAAATTTAAAAATATATAAACGGTTCAGCACTAAATCGAAATAATATCTTTGTAAAATAATTAAATCGTCGAAAAAATACACTTGACACTTTGTCTTAAAACTTTTCGGAGCAATGTCATATATTGAGTATTTCTTTAAAAGGATATGTTCGGACAAAAGCAGATATATTACAAAGAAAACAATCATTTTTGCGGATATATTTACTTTTTTGTAGGGCTTTACGACTCGCCGACATCGAGATTATTGGTGCCCTAAAATTTTGTACAAGTAAGGGAAAAGTATTTACGCACTAAGGAGAGCCAACATGACATTCCCCGCATGTGGGGCTCGCTGAATGATTCAACCATACCCACTAAAACCCTCCTGAATTCCAATATCTAAAAAAATTAGAAAATGAGAAAAAGGGGGCAGATGAATCCTAAAAACATTATAAAAATCGAAAGCAAGGGAAAAAGTAAATTTAGGGAGAGAGTTTTTGTACAGGTAGGGAAAAAATAGTTACGCACTAAGGAGAGACCATATGTCTCTCCCCGCGTGAGGGACTCGCCAAATGACTCAACAATATACACTAAAAAACCTTCGAAAGTACAGTATATCCAAATATAATAACCTTTTTGAAACCAAGAACAAAGGGAACAATTAAATTTGAGGACAGAAAATTGTTAATTCAAAGTAAAGGGAAAAATCATTTACATACCCTCCCGAGAATTTGTAGGAGGAGATCCGTTTCGTGCATGGAATGACATACGAAGAAAGATCAGATATGGTTCCAGAGACCACATTCCTGACGGAATCTAAAAGGACGTATCCAAATTGGTTAAATTTGTCCCAGCATAACATTCGAACTGTTGGGTAGATTGTGTCGCCGTTCGTTGGTACTATATATGAGGCACTCCGAAAGAAAGTGTTCCACGGTAAGTATGTGTTACAAGTTTCACTGATGGGGAGAGATTCACCGCGTAAGAGATGACCATGGGTAAGATAGCTGTGGCCAATACGAAGGCGTGTAAGGATTACTTCTTCACGTCTATTGACACGCGATGATGATGACACCCAGGTCTTAACGGAGACTTTTATCTTCTTCATCTTGAAGGCGCGAGTTTGCCACTCAGCTTGCCATGTCCCAAGAAGAAATATTATTGTAACCTTTGATTCTGACGTAAGAACAGATGTAAGGTCAAGGACTGCCCTCTATGCTCCCCGTTTCTCTGCCCCATCAGCTTCTTCATTACCCATAATACAGCAAGAACCCAATAAAGTACTATTTCAAAATTTTGAAATACTAGATGGCTTATTAGGTTCTAAATTGTCACCGTAAGGGTGTCAGAAGTGCACAGTGAACTGATCACAGAGCTCTAATTGAGTAACTGCATAGAACCACACGCCGTATTGAAGATAACTGAATGAACTTCAGCGTCTCAACGATTGCAAATTTTCCAACAGTGTACACGCTGTAAAAGGAATGGAGACGAAAAGAACGGGTTGCACTATAGCAGTGGAAAGTTGCACCAACAAAATTATTCATTGCTAAACCATCAGCACAGATGATCTAAGTGGAGGTTTTTTTAGTTCTCCGAAGTGCTGTTGGCACACAGCAGCAGGAGTGTCTTCCTTTGAAAATTTAGACAACCGAAATCGATGGTTGGTTGCATGAAGGATGTTACCAAGGATGTTACCAAGGTAGAGTAAGATAGTGTTGGTAAGACACTGGGGTAGATAGTGTGTTGGCGTTGTCCTGTAGAAGTTGCGTGGGGTAACGGTGACGCGCTGGGTGGGGTAGCGAAGGTCTTGCAGTGTAAGATAAAATAAAATTTTGGGAATGTATGTGTTGCCAATTGGGGTGATATGAAAGTTTCATCAGTTTCACTCCGTAAGATCCAAGTAGAATATTACGTCTCTTGTTAAGAGATGGTTCGCCAGCGTCTATTACTAAACATTTTATTCGCCGAGTGCGGAAAGCACCAGTTGCAATGCGGACTCCTGC
>NNCF01141738.1:0-11970 GCA_002313205.1 Laupala kohalensis
TTTAAAATTTGCATTCCCTTTTCATCTTTATTGTCTTCTTTGTTTTCATCGTTCGTTTCTGTAATTCAAAAATATGATATTTAAAAATTGTTTTCCCTTTTTTTGTGTGATATAATGTATTTTTATTGTTTTCTTTTCTTTACTTTCATCTTTCTATTTGGATATTTGTTGATTTCAGGAGGGTTTTTTAGTGGGTATGGTCGAGATATTCGGCGAGTCCCACACACGGGGAAGAGTTACTATGGCTCTTCTCTATGGTGCGAAACTGCATTTTTCCCTACTTGCATGGGCTCTAATGACCTTTGATGTTGACGAGCCCTAAAGCCCCACAAAAAAAAANAAATATCCTGTTTGAAAAAGAGAGTACCTCCGGACAAGGAAGTTATTTTCTTTCTTTGCCTGGAGTTGTATCCATTTAACATTACTTCTTCAATCTTGCAGATTCTAATTATTCCCCCATTTATAATTTTATTCGAGTCGTAATTCCTGAAAGACTTTCATAATGATCGACTCGCATCGGAGATGAAAAAGATTCAATAAGCAATTGTAATTTGGGATAAAACCAATTTTAGTTCGTTTTCCTTGTCCTAGTGGTCAGTTGTTTTCTCTTCAAGTATAAACGAATTTCATTTCTTGTCTAAGTTGCGACTAAGGATACTCTAATCACTTATCACATTGGTAATTTCGTTCATAGTATCTGCGCAAATAACAAAACTGAAATTTCATTTGTCATCATGTGGTGTCATCACGTCCTGTACTGACAACTTGATTCCTTGCTTCTTGCAGACAGATCACCAAAGAGTTGATGGACCTGCTGAACCAGGACCGGTCGCCGCTGTGCAACACGCGGCCGCAGCACATTCTGGACCCCAGCATCCAGCGCCATCTCACGCATTTCTCTCTCATCTCGCACGGCTTCGGCAGTCCCGCCATCGTCGCCGCCCTCACCGCCATCCAGGTACGAATACGTGTTCTCTGAATATCAGGATTTGAGATAATAACGTAGAAATTATCTATTACAGTACTGTAAAAAAATTACTGTGAGTTCTTCCAAAGTTGAAAGAAATATGTTATTAGTTCATAAGAGTCAATGTATTTATCGTGAAACGCTGAAGATTTCGCACAATGACTGCGATGTGTTCATGTCTTTCTCTTCGAGGGAATTTTTCGAATTTTATTGATTGCTTCACCCAGACGGTGGAATTTATAAATTTAATTTACTTTCCTTTATTTGTACTACTACCAGTATGTTAAAAAGACCCTTCATTTTTACGAGTAGCGACATTCTCCGATTTAGTATTAGAGGGTTTATTTCGAAGAAGTTAGCATTAGGTATTTTACTGCCACGAATGGCCACACTGCCTTTTATTTCGGTAACATAAAGTATAAATAACCATTTCTGTTTCCATGTTCGAGGAAGAAAATGTACACGAACACGAATAAGTTGCATCGAACACTGACATTATTCTTTTTACAAATTCCGTCTGGAAATATGTTATACATTTTATGCATTTTTACACACTTCACACATTGGACACACCGTTGTAGCGTAGGTGCCCGTGTGTTTGTTGTAAAAAGTGCATAATGCTGGGGCTACTTTAGACACGAGATAAACCCAAAATAATCCGAATCACTTTATGAATTATTTTGTACAATATAATTTAGATGCAATGAAACGAATATATGTTCGTGAAACTCAATTCTAAAAAGTGACAAATGGATATGAAAATATGAACATGAAAAAGTTTTGCGGACCATGCTATACCAGTTGAATTTTAAGCAAAGGGACAAATTCCAAGGGGCGATTCTTTACAGAAAACGGAATTAAAAATAGTTGTAATAAAAAATGTCCGATAGAGGGTGTTCAGTCCGCAATGCACCAACCGGTGTATCACATTACGGAATATTAACTACTTTCATGCTACAAAAGATGTTAAAAGAGGCTTGTATCTGGTCACATTGATCACCGGACTTCAACCCCTTTAAGTTCCGGGGGCATCTAAAAACTGTTGTGTATGCTGAACCAGTTGCAGACGTGCACTCTCTTGAACAGCGTGTCCATGTGGCCTATGACGCTTGTTCAGCTACAGTCGGAAACATATGAAAGAGTGAGCCAGTTCATGATGCTACGTGTGAAGCCTGCATTGCAGCCTATGTCGGCCACTTCGAACATCTTTTATAACATGGAAGCAATTAATATGTCTAATATAATGCACCAGTACTAATCTCTTTATTGCGGACTAGCAGTCCACTTCCGGACATGTTAATATGAACTTTTTTTGTCTCTTTTTCCTGTCAGCAATCGCTTCCTGAATTTTGCTCTTTACTTAATATTCTCATTGGCAGTTTAAGGGACCAAGTGCGGTACGTTGTCACCATGGAACTACTGTTCTGAAGGGAATTTTTATGCAAATATGTAGCAAATAACTGTGGTTGAGTCGATGAATTTTTGATGGATGATTTTTCCGAGATTTTTCAATTTTAGCCAAGTAAAAATTGTTTGTCATCAGTCGATTGCTGATCTATTGGAATTAATTGAATTATTTAAAGGTCCTTGAGAAAGGAGATGAAATAAGTAATATACGATTTGAAAGTACTACATTGTGATATTGAATTTTAAACTATTCCCCGTTATACCAGAAAGTTTTAGAAGAGAGAATACACAATTTTGTTTGGATTATAGTACAGTATTTTGAGCCTTTGATGTGGACAAGTATTTTACAAGACAGATTTAGGTTTCACCATTGTCGAATATGAGTATATATCCTACTTATATTTCAGTACATTGTTCAAGTACATCCCGCAAGTCATCCTCTGCAATTTTCTTCTGGAATGAAAATTGTATTTACATTATTTCCTCCTGGATTCATCATAATAGAACAATCTGCATTATCAATTTAAGGTCTGACCAGAGGATATGTGTCATGTTGACTTCGTTCATAAATATTTTTTTTGTCTTTATTAATAAATAGTAATAAGTAACGACAACACGAATGTGACACATATGTTCCGGTCAAACTTTAAATGCAAAAATTATTGTTCTTATAATGAAATTCAAGATAAAATGATGTAAATACAATAGTTTTTCCAAGCGGAAATGTGGAGATATTTAAAACTTTCATTAAGTCTTCGTGTATAATAATTCATAATGGGTGTTCTATCATCCTTTTTGCAGAATTTCCTGACGGAGTCTCTCAAGCATTTGGACAAGATGTATCCCTCTGGGAATAACACAGGCGCTCACATCTCCGTGACGTCATCGCAACAATCCTCAAATATGGAGACCAAACCAAAAGACATCGGAGACCTGAAAAAGTGAGGGTGGCTAAAGCGGGGCACTTCGCAGGATCCAGCAAACAACACCCCTCCCACGGGGCACCACGCCACTACGTTACGTCATTCTTGGCCGTACAACTAAGGCGTGGAGCCGTTTACGGATTCCGCAGCTGGGTTTTTGAGCGGTTGTTCCCCTCCGTCGGAAGAGGAGAGGAGTAAAGTTTCGTTCGTTTTTGTTTTCTTTTCGCTGTGATTAAAAAGGCATTTGACGGAAATGACGGGACGACCGTTCAGTTTTGCTTCTTCGCCCAAGAAAACCCAGTAAGTGTCTCGCTCAGCTTAGTTAGCTGAAAATGTACTGTGACATTTTGACTTGTGAAGTGAAGAGTGTGGGTTGAACTAAGTGATGACGAACGCCGTTACACTGTGGGTCGTCTGGTAACCAACCTGTCAGCTGGTAGTGAATCAGTGACTAGCCAATTACTTTCAGTTGTTATGTTGTAAAGCTTTTTGTTTACTTTTTAAGAGTGCTCCCACCGCAACAATTTACAATGACACAACTGCGTTTCGTTGAACTATTGGAGGACAATGAAAAGCTGTGTATTAATGACGATTAAATGAAAATACTCTAAATATTAAGAATTAACGAGAATTTTTATCTGAGTATAAAAGCAGTCAACTGCTGGTATCGTTCCTAGAAATGCACAGCATATTGTATCATTTTCCTTGTTGTATCAATGGTTACATAATAATGACTTATCTATGTGTTTGAATCAAATGAAATTTGATTTCCTCGTAATAATTGGAAAAACATGAGTGGTTCCATCCACTCCCTATTTGGTTCATTAGAACAAGGAGATTAACTGTGTTCTTTAATCCTGCAAAACACGTGGTTATGATTATGAAGTTGAATCTTTTCAATTTTCTTCTTTGGACTTCAGTATAACTTGTTGGTGTTAATTGGTATACCCACCAATTTTGATGCTCTTCAAATGTGCCAATCTTACTCTGAAGAACTTCTTCAAGGGAACTTATACACTTTTAATGGTTCCCTAAATTTATTGAATTTATCCTCTACATATACTGTGTTTTCAGCATATGTGTAAAAGAAACAATTAACTGTTTATACTTGATGTAGAATTTAGATAATTTAAGATGTCTGATTTTTTTTATTACTATCAAAAATACACTATGTTGTTTAAACATAAATATGTAACTGTGTAAATGAACTGCAACTGAACTGTTTGGACTTTGCAGTTTCAGGTTTAGGAACTATTAGATCTCCAAAACGAATGTGTAATGTATAATACAGTGTTATTTACTTTAGGACAAGAAACACCACGTTCTTGGGAAATTCAATCTTTAATGGGGTTCTTTATTAGATAATAGGTTGTTTTTTTTAAGAGTGATGTTCAATTATAACTTGCCATAGAAATATTGAATGTAAATATCAAGGAATAGATCTGTGACTGCTACAGAAAAAGAACACAAACAAAATGCAAATAAATATATCGGTATTGCATTTCTTTATCTGTACAGAATATATTGTACTTTTTATATTCATCTTGCCACTGTAAAGAATACAATGCTACAAAAATTCTGTTTATTTGTTCATTGTTTGTTTTTTGTTTTAAATGAGTCAATATTTGTTTTAGTATTTTCCTTCAGTGGTTTGTAATGCTCAAGAATGAGAGTTTTTATTTTATATGAAAGAATTGTTTATGATTTATATTAACCTGAAAAATATTGTGTTTCTAATTGAAAATGTGTGCCATGTATCTTCAGCAAACTAATATATGAAGTGTCAGGCATTATAAAGTGACTTTTCATTCTCCACACGTATTATATATTCACTCAGAAAAGTCATATTTCTTTCTATATTTAAGTGTCTTATGTCTACTTTATATATAAAATTGTACCACTTTGCATTTGTTACAGGATCATGCAGAAAGATTTGAGAAAATTATTTTATGTAATATTTGAATTATTTTCAAATTTGCCTTTAGATTTGAAGTAATTCTTAATTCACATATCTACAAGACATAAGGCACAACTATATGATGCACATTATGAAAATAAATTTGTTGCAACTTTCATTAAACTACACAAAACAAACTTATTCATGATGGAAGATAAAAAATAAAAATAATACTTGAATATGACAATTTACTTTTGTCTTGAGTGCTCTGACGATATGTAACAAAAGACCTAAATAAATTACTCATTTTCATTTGAAATGGAATACATTTTTTTGTGAAATCAAATTTATTCTCAATTTACTATCCATGCAATCTAGTGTTATATTTCATAAAGAAGAATAGATAATGTGGGATTGGTAAAGAAAGTTTTCTTCTCATCAAAGTATTTATTTTAACATCTGCAGTGAAAAATTATTTTACTTTCCAGTATTTTTAAATTCCCCATTTGCTGAAGGCCATAGAGACTGAGACTATTAGTTCCTGTAAGTTTTGTGTAGTCACTAATAGTGCGAGAAATTACAGTATGTTATAGTCAAAAGGGAATATAAAAGTGCTTTTTTAAATGTCACCCAAATATAAAAATAACTGATCTTCCATTTATCTTCACAATGAGAAGTAGAAATATCTCTTTCACAGCTTCTTTCAGAGCAGTATAAGGATGAACTAGTAAGAAAACGTTTATAACAGAATAAAGATCTTATTAGAACCCTCTATAGTTTAATTATTGAATTAAGAAATGATGTTCAACTTAAGAAATCTATCTTTGATATTATGTGAACACATTGGAAACACAATGAAATCACTACTACATACGTGGTCATATGCAGTTTGTACTGTTTTTTGACAATAAATTGACAAATTGACTTGACATAATGATAGAATACTGTATAATATGTTTAGATATTCCCCAATAAATTAGACTAATGCTGGATTGAATATAGACCAATCATATGATAATTTTTACTCAAATTTCATGACACGTTTTCTTGTTTTACTTAACATTCTAGAGTGAAGTTATTACTTTTGACCAAATATTACATTACAGTCCCAACTAGGTTTGAAGAAAACTTACATGTTACGTTTTAAAGAATATTATTGTAGTTCGGAAAAAAATAATTTTATTCATTGCTTTTGAAATTCTTAACAGTTATGAAGAAAAATTATTCAGCAATATTTTCTTCTCTCCGCCACTGGTGTAATGGGTTGAGCTGCCCTCTTCTTCCAGGTCCACGCGGCTTTCCTCAATTGGTAAAACGAATTGCCTCATTTTTGGTGTAAGTTGACTTTTTTCCGTGACCCTTGAATTTAGGTTATGATAACTTCTTCCCTGTGACCATTGAATTTAGGTTCATTTTGACTCGCGGCAGGTGGCTGGTGGTACAGCACCCGCGAAAGGATATACCAAAAAAACAGGTTTCTATGGCCTTATAACCGCGTTGTAATATTGGTCCTTTTTTTACATTTGAACACATCATGAACCTCTGAATAATTTCTCTATTTTTAGGATAATTATATCATAGAACATTTTTTAATGTCGTGATATCTTTGAAAAAGTGGTACTTCAGACTTGTTTCTCTTATTATTAATAATATTAAATCTCTTGGACTTCTACAAAAGGTCTGTGTAAGAACCTTTACTTATGCCTTTCAGGATCATTGGTTATTCACAAGAAGTATAGCCTTATTAAGCAAATCTTGATTCGGAGAGGAAGGAAAATTTTAATTTTCCTGAGTAAAATTTCGAAGTTATTTAATACATTCTACTATATTTCTCTTACAATTTTAACTTATTGGAGAATAATATTTTAGAAGAAAAGAAATATTTTAGGTAATGTTCTGGTGAAGTGCCAAGCTGCTATAAAAATATTCAATGTTATTAGACATTGCCTAGTTGCCATTTCAACTACCTACTGGTGCTATATTTACGCAAATCGTCACAGATAGCCGCGTGTTTGGGCAATTATGCCAAGACCTTAAGGCTTATTCAAGGTAGATACAGTTAACAAGATGTCTCTTTAGAAAAGTTGTACGCATGACGTTGCTGGAATGAAGAAACATATTGGGGTCGTTCTGTTGGCGCAAGTCGTGCCTGCCTTGAGTCGGAAAGAAAATTATTGTAAGAAAGTAATGATAACGTGTGTGGTTCTAGTATCAGTGGTTGCAAAAATAGAAATCGTTCAGGGTGAAAGGTTTTAAGTTCACTCTTTTCCAAACTATGAAGAAATGGTTTGGATTATGTCTTCATTGAGTGAAAATAATTACAAAAGAGGTGAGTAAACTTTTGCTGACCAAATGTTTAAGTGTAAAGAAAATCCAGTCATTTTTTGATATACTTTGCTAAATATGTATTAGAGCTAACTTAATAATGATCTCAATCAAAAATTTTGATATATGAATATTACCTTGGTTGTATGGATTCTACATCCCATAGTTGAGTATTATTAACTGCATATTGTAATTGTTGTCGACGTTTCGAATATAACGTAACGAGAATCACATAAAATTTGATGCACTTAACAATGTAAAAATGAAATGTGTCCTCAAAACTTTCTATTTTCTTTTAAAAAGTGGATTCTCATTTAATGTATCTTCTAGCTCACGACAAAGTTTTGAATATAACTTGTGATAGAGAATTACCTATACAATATTTTAAAATGTGAACTGGTAGTGATTGGTCTATGGCTCCCATATGATTCCCGGTTACGTCCACCACTGGTTGGCGGGGAAAAAAGGTGCATCTGAAGAAGCCAGCGTCACACAGACGTGCAATTGAAATATTGCTCTGCTGGCTTGCGGCAGCTCCCTCCACCACACCTTCGCGCTGGTGTCAGCTACTGGCAGAGTGTAAATCTAAAAGCCCTATGGAAAGATTAATCAGACAATCGCGTAAATAAAAAATGTTGGTAGTCCTTTTAATTATGAAATTTGCAATAGTAATACCTTGTTCGTAATGTTTAATAGTACAAGACAATATATTATAATAGTAGGATAATTTTTCAAGAATTTTCTCCCAATATCACACGAATTTCCAACTGTTACATAAATTTTCACTATGATGATGTAGTTTTCGTAAAACAATTAAATAATTTTGTTATTGTTTGTATCGTTAAGACCTTGAACAAAAATACTAACAGCTAAGTAAATGATAACAATACATAAATTTATTGTCAAAAAAACAGTATAAACTGCGTATGACCATGTGGAGGACTATAAACTAATTTACTCTCCGGAAGCAAGCAAGGGACCATCCCATCAATACCGATCAAGAGTACTAAAGCAGAGGCGGATTCAAACATTTCAGCAAAAGTTCCTAGATAAGATAAAAAGTTAGCTGCGAGTTATAATACTAATAGAATGTCAATATTTTTGTAATTTAATACAAAAAACTTATTTTACAAGTACAAATTATTCTCGAACTATAGATTATTCTGAGTATAGTGTTTAAAAATCATAAGAATTGAAATAACACTATATTCACGATTTATTGTTACAATAAACACGCCCCTAGACAAAGCCTAGAGAACCTGTATAAGAAATCCGCCTCTACCCGAAGGAAAACCGGAGAAAAACCCGGGCCAGGATGGGGCTACAGAATTAATGTACACAACCGTGCCAAAATTGAGTGCACATAAATTAAATTAATATGAATCATAAGACACCACAATCATGCAAGAACATAGTTTTTAAATTTGTTATAAGTTATTTTAAAAGTACTACAGCAATGGCAAGATAAAGTACGAGACGGATTTAACTTTTATTAAAATCAATAAATTCTTTTACATTGTAGAAGCACAGGTGCAGGAGGTAGTTTTTATCCGCGGATTTGAACAGATTCAATTTCATAATATCTTTTATATTTTTGGGCAAGGAATTGTGTAGAACTATTCCCGAATGATATGTTCCTTTTTGGCAAAGTGTGGTTGACACTCTAGGGCGATGAATATTACTACTATTGCGAGTATTGTGTTCGTGAACGAGACTGTTTCGTATAAAGAAAGGGTGGTGCTTCAGTAATTCGGTCTTAACAAACACGACCGTTTCATAAATATAAATGCAGGGAAGTGTTAAGATATTTAATTCCTTGAATAAAGGTTTACAAGAGTTTCGGGGGTGAGATTTACAAATTATCCGAACTATCCTCTTCTGAATTCTGAAAGTTTGAATACTCTGACCGGAATTACCCCAGAAGGTAATGCCGTAACGTAAATGGGAGTAAACGTTTGCAAAATATACGCAACGGGAAATACGTGGACTAACTGCGTTAACTAAGATTCGGAATGCGTAACACAATTTGCTTAATTGGGAATTAAGATTGTCAATGTGACAATTCCATTTGAGGTTGTCTTGAATATGGAGACCTAAGAATTTTGTATTCGTAACAGTTTTTAATTGTGTTCCGTTTAAAGAAAGAGAAACCTGGGGTAAAGATTTTGTGATACTATTGTGAAATGACATAGACACTGTTTTGTCAGTGTTTACAATGAGACGATTTGCATGGAACCAAGTTGAAAGGTTAAACAAAACTTTTTGAGCATTGGCATGTTTACATAGTAAATTAGTAAATCAGCTAAAATAATCATTTTGCAATCTGATGTGGATGATGACATGTCGTTCACACAATAAAAAGAGTATAGGACCGCGAATTGAACCTTGGAGTACGTCAAAAAATGTATACCAAAGTAGCCAAAAAATTTTCTAATGGGCTTAATAAAAATATATGAACCTAAGTACCCAAAAAGGTTTTATAGTTTTTTTTTTCAAAAATTTTTTGATGGTTCTTTATGGTCCCAATCGAAAAATATTAATATCTAAGTAACCAAAAAATTGAAGAAATTTCTTTAAAAAAATAAACATTTTTATGGGGCCAAACGAAACATTTATACCTAAAAAGCAAAAAAATTTCAAAATTTTACAAAAAATTATTTCGAAATAAATTTTGATAGTTTTTTATAGTCCGAATCGAAAAATATATATCCCTAAGTACCCCCCAAAAATTGATATTTTTATGGTTTTTAATCGAAAAATGTATACCTAAGTTGGCAAAATCTTTTTTGACAAATACTTTTAAAAAAATATTATGGTTCCAATCGAAACATTAATACATACGAATCCAAATTTCAGAAAAAAATTTAAACAGTTTTTTTAGTCCAAATCAAAAAGTATATGTACCTATGTATTCAATAAATTTTTTAAAAAATTCAAAAACTATTTTTTTAAATTTGAAAACTTTTTATGGTCCCAATCGAAAAATATAAATACTTTTTATCTTATCGCAGCTAACTTTTTATTTTATCTAGGAATTTTTGCTGAATTTTTTGAATCCGCCTCTGCCTTAGGGTCCTTGATCGGAATTGATGGGATGGTCCCTTGCTTGCTTCCGGAGAGTAAATTAGTTTTTTTTCCCTCCACGTGGTCATACGCAGTTTGTACTGTTTTTTGACAATAAATTTATTATTATTATTAAGTACCAAAAATTTTCAAATTTTTTTATATTTTTAATCGAAAAATATATATTAAGTACCCACATTTTTTTAAAAAAATTGTGTCACAAAAATATTGAAACTTTATGGTTTTAATCTGAAAATATATATACTTAAGTACCCGAATAAGATTCTTAAATATTTCAAATAATTTTTGAAAAAATTGGTAAACTTTTCATGGTCCCAATCGAAATATATATACCTAAGTACCCAAAAAAAAATTTAAAAATTTCGAAAAAAATTTGAAATATTTTTATAGTCGTAATCAAAAAATTATATACCAAAGTACCCTAAAACGTTTCATAAACATTTTTAAATATTTTTTTAATTCGGCAAAAAAATTTATGGTAACAATCGAAAAATGCATATAAATAAGTACAAAAAAATTCAAAAGAATTTTTAATTTAATTTTAAAATTTCTTTATAGTCTCAATCGAAAAATATACATATATTTAAGTACCCGAAAAAGTATTCAAAACAATTTTATATGGTTGCATTCGAAAAATATATATAAATAAGAACCTAAAAAATTTCAAAAAATTGTTTCGAAATTCCTTTCCGGTATCAATCAAATAATATATATTACCTAGTACCCAAGTTTTTTTTTTAATTTGTCGAATAAAATTTTTAAATTTTTTGTGGTCTTAATCGAAATATATATACCATAGTTATATACATAACTTAGTTATAAATTTTTCAAAAAACATTTTGAAAATTCTTAATGATCCCAATCTAAAAATATACATACCTAAGTACCCTAAAAATTTTCATTAGATTTTCAATAAAATTGAAAAAATTTGGTAAATTTTTATGGTCCCAATCGAAATATATATACCTAAGTACCCCAAAAAATGAAAAATTTCGAAAAAAATCAAAAAAATATATCCAAGTACCCAAAATAGATTTCAAAACTATTTCGAAAAAAATTAAAATTATTTATGTTCCCAATCGAATACTATATATACCGAAGTACCCCCATAAAAATAAAAAAATGAAAAATGGAATTGTTTATGATTTCAGTCAAAAATTATATATACCTAAAAAGCCAAAAAAATCAAAATTTTTTAAAACCTTTTTATGATACCAGCCAAAAAATATCTAAATATCGAAAAAAATTGAAAATATTTAGTGGTCCGAAAATAAAAATATGTTAACCTAAGGACCCAAAAAATATTTTATAATTTTTTATAAAATTTGGTTATAAAATTTTATTTATTTGGTTATATAATATTTTTT